>JACCIX010001088.1:0-101690 GCA_025506515.1 Flaveria trinervia
TGTAGCATCCGCCATTTTGATCATCTCATCGAGTTCGAGTTCTTTTTCTTTTCCTTCACCTTCCTCTTCTTATATGTGACATGAAAGTGTTTGTGACTTTCACCCACTTGATCAATGTCACCTCCCTTCACAACCCCTTCCTTCTCAGTCTCCTTTTCTTTCTTCCCCTCTATGCTCTCCTCTTTGCTTTCACTGACTGACTCTCCCCCTTTTTGGTTGCATTGGCTCCAAGGGTTTGAGTAGTAGAAAGCCTTGTGCTCACAATCTCCTCCACCAGGGTTGTATGATTGAGGGAAGCCTCTCATCCATGGTTTTGATCACAATGTCTGTGATCATTGGGGTGATGAGAGGTAGGGATTGCTGAAAGATAGCAGTTGTTTGCTTAGAGGGGTTCTGTCCCTGAGAAGCAGTGCCAGAAAATAAGCTGTGGCTCGGAAGTTTTGAGTGGCTGAGTGTGTGGGAGACCTTCAGGTGAAGGTGCCATCTGTGGGTTTATGTTGGTGGCAGATGGACTTGCTTTTTGAGAGAATTGGTCAAGTAGTCTTTGTAGTCTACTGACTTCTTTCCTTGAATTGTGTTCTCGGGCCAGAACATCATAAAAGAAGCCCAGGTCATCATCAGTAGATGCTGAATTACCTGACCTCCTGCTTGTAGCAGGATGTACATGCACTGGGTGTAGACCAGTTTTAGCATGTGCCCCTTTTTCTTGGAACTGGGGACTTCCAGCCTCAGGACGATGTCCTTCATCAGCTGTTGCCTCTGGTGAGGTCTTAGCTATGTTACCAGCCTCAGTCTGATCATGTGCTGATTCAGAAGAGGTGGCAGCCTCACCAGATGTTCTGGTCTCCATATCCACACGAGGAGATAGAACAGTTAAACCCTGTGCTGTGGGCTGTCAGAAGCATGTTGATCCTCTTCCTCAATTGTTTGTGGTTTTCCCCTTTGTTGGTTTTTGTTGGGGAGGAGGAGAGGCATGCAGCTGAGTCAGCACGTTTGCAATAATGAGAGTAGGACTTTGTGGGGCGTTGTAGTGGGAGATGGGGTAAAAGCAGTATGCTCCTAGGGAGAATCGTGCTCTTCAATGGCAATCTCCTCAAATGAGGAAGATCCCAGATTAGTGGGTACCCCTTCTTTGGTTGTTGCAGGCTCCTTTTGAGAGGAATCCTGAGCGGTTGTGGCTGGTGAAGTCCTTGTATCCACTAGGGGGTTATAACAGTGGATATAGCCTGCGTTTGTGTTGCAGGGGCATCCTCAGGGGACTTATTTCCCTGAGTAGCCTTTTTTGACTTCTTTTTAGTGGGTTTGGTGGGGACTTTGGATTTGGAGTGGTGCTGTGGGTTCTAGCTGCGTGGGTTTGCGCAGCTTGGCAGCCATTTTTAGTGATTGGTCAGAGTTGTGCCGGAGTATACTTCAGGCAATATAGCCGTAGCAGGGACTCCCAGGCCAACAAGTCCCTCAGCTTGAAGCTGGTTTTCAATTATGGCCATTATGACCGAGGATATAATATCCAACGGTTAGCAAGTTGTTTTTGGGCCATATCCTTGAGCTCTAAAATAATATTTCAGAAAAATTTAAAGGTTTTTGCTCAAGGATGGAGTACATTACCTGTTGCCACCTTGTGGACATTTGATCCCATGATGAAGTCTTGGGGGCAAGGCAGACATTTACCATGTGAAAGATGTGACGTTCGGCATCCTGGAAATGTTTCTTCAATATGGTAGATGCACTCAGGTTACCCTGGTATCCATGGTGGGCAAATGATTGATCTATTGTGCCCTTTGGATAACCAGTTGGGAAAGTGGCATCATCCAGATTGAGGGTTTGGCGAAGAGTGTCTGGAGTAATGACCACTTTTTGACGATGGACAAACGATTGAAGAGACTCTGTGTCATTCTCCTCAGAGACAAGAGTGACGTTTGTCCAGAATTGGTTAAGAGATTCGGCATATATGGTGGGATTTAACAGAATAGCCGTTTTGTAAGGTGACTGAACCATTAAATCAATGGCGTTGTGAAACTTGGTCCAGTATGGCGATTTTGTGAGATGTGCGACACAGTTGTGTCGTGGTTTTAGTTGCATGGTCGCCATTGGTGAAGAGAGGTTACAGAGTTTTTGAACGTTAGGTTTGAGAAGAGAAGAAAGTAAAAACTCTGAAGGTGGGATAAGGTATTTAAAGGATAGGGTTAGAAAACGACTGAAGGTTTTGGTGTTAGTCATCAGTTGTTGAAACTACTGATGACGTGGTATTAACTTTCAGATTTTGGAATGACTGACCGTATTGGTGTGATCAGCAGTTGTTATAAAACAACTGAAGACTTGGTTTTAACCGTCAGACGTTGAAACAACTGAAGTCTCAGATTTAGTCATCAGTAGTTATAAAACTACTGAAGACAGTTTTGATTTCAGGTGATGAAACAACTGAGGACTTGGTATTAGTCATCAGTAGTTGGGAAACTACTGAAGACTTTGGTTTTACCATCAGTTGTTGTAACCAACTGAAGACGTGGTGTTAGTCATCAGTAGAAGACATGGTTTTGCTTCAATTGTTTAGAAAGAAACAGGAGTTGGGAAACTACTGAAGACAAAAAGGCTCACTAGTAGTTGTCGTCAATTCATTGCCTTTCAGCTGTTTCATACTGTCCTCAACACGTACTCATCAGACGTTTTCATCTGTTTTCAGATGTTTCATAGGACATCAGTACGTATTTGTATTTCTAACAACAGTAGTTGTAGCTACATCAGCTGTTGTAACTACATCAATTGTTTTATCAAATAAAGTACTTGAGTACTGAGAAGTTAAGCTCTAGTAGTTTAAAGAAAACTTCTGAGGGAAAGTAACTTCAGTACTTATATATATGACAATAATAAACTAATGATCATCAGTACTTGTGAGCTGAGATCATCAGTAGTTGTCACTTATTCTAGCTGCATCATACCAAGCCTTAACACTAGGTTTTGGAAGGTTGTGCTATCCAAGGGCTTAGTGAAAATGTCTGCAAGCTCATCAGCACTAGGAACAAATTTTGGATCAATCATACCTTTTTCAAAACAATCTCTAATAAAATGGTGTCTGATTTCATATGTTTAGTCCTAGAGTGCTGGACAGGATTCTTGACAATACAAAGAGCTGAAGAGCTGTCCATTAACAAGGGGTCTTAGTCTCTGTTATGCCATAATCCAATAATTGGTTTTGAAGCCAGATTACCTGAGATATACAGCTTGCAGCAGCAATGTACTCTGCTTCGGCAATTGATGTACAACTGAGGTCTGCTTCTTACTCTGCCAAGAAATCAAGCAGTTGCCTAAGAATTGGCATCCTCCAGAAGTGGACTTTCTTGTCAACTTACCCCCTGCATAGTCACTATCAGAAAAAGCAACTAATTTACCAGAATGTCTAGTAGAATACCATAAACCTAGAGATGGAGTGCCTTGCAGATATCTAAAGATTCTCTTGACTGCAATCAAATGAGACTCCTTAGGTGCAGCCTGAAATCTAGCACAAACACATGTAGCAAACATAATATCTGGTCTAGAAGGTGTTAAGTACATCAAGGACCCAATCATACATCTGTAAAGTGTTTCATCAACCACTTTACCTTTCTGATCTGTATCCAGTTATGTGGTGTTGCACATGGGAGTAGAACAGGGCTTACACTTTTGTAAATCAAACTTTTCCAAAAGATCTTTTGTGTATTTGGACTGATGAATGAAAATTCCATCAGCCTTTTGTTTGATTTGCAAACCCATAAAGAACTATAATTCTCCCATGGCACTCATTTCAAACTTTTGTTGCATCAACTTTGTAAAGGCATCACACAATTGTGGATCAGAGGATGCAAAAATAATATCATCTACATAAATTTGAACAAATATTATGCTGCCCAGCTTTCTTAATGAATAAAGTCTTATCTATGGAGCCTCTAGTGAAATTATTTTCCAGAAGAAAGTTTGATAATGTTTCATACCAGGCTCTAGGAGCTTGTTTCAACCCATAGAGAGCCTTATCAAGCTTATACACCCAATTAGGATGTTTACTGTCCTCAAAACCTGGTGGTTGACATACATAAACCTCTTCTTTAATTATCGCATACAAAAATGCACTTTTGACATCCATTTGAAAAACTTTAAGGTTGTGATAAGCAGCATAAGCTAAAAACAATCGAATTGCTTCCAGTCTGGCTACAGGGGCAAAGGTTTCATTATAGTCAATACCTTCCTCTTGTGAAAACCCCTGTACAACCAGTCTGGCCTTGTTCTTAACAATAAGCCCATTTTCATCAATTTGGTTCCTAAACACCCATTTAGTGCCTATTGCACACTTACCTGGAGGTAGAGGAACCAGTTCCCACACTTGCTGTTTCTTGAACTGAAGAAGCTCAAGCTGCATGGCTTCAACCCATCCATTGTCCATTAAAGCAATGTGATAGTTCTTTGGCTCTTGCTGACTAATGAAGGGAGCATAGAAACAGAAATTTGACAATTGACTTCTTGTTGAAACGCCAGCATTGATATCACCAATGATTTGAGACATAGGGTGATTCTTCAGATCTTGGTACCCATAAGATCTGTGCAAGTGTTTGTAGCAGGCTGAGCAGCAACAAATGATGATGTGAAGCATTTCCTTGAAACCAATCAGTAGATGTAATTCAAAGGAAGTTGAAGTTGTAGAATCTCATCAGCATTTGTTGTGGATTGTGCTACTGAAGCTACAGGAACATCAGGTCTAGCTGAATCAGGCAGTTGATCACTAACTTGAAAAGATGATTACTGATATCATCATCATCATCAGTAACAGCAGATGGATGACTAGCTACAGAAGATGATGGATTCATATGATCTGCAACAGCAGGTGGTTGATAAGGAACATATTGCAGAATGTCCAGATCAAACAACTCCACAGGGTTTTGTGGAATTGTATCCTTAGGGGATTCATTGAACTTCACATGCAAGGTTTCTTCAACTATCTTTGTCCGACAGTTGAATACTCTATAAGCCTTGCAAATGGATGAATACCCACAAAATACCCTGCATCCACCTTAGAATCAAACTTTTGGAGTTGATCCTTTTTGTTGAGAATGTAACAGGGACACCCAAATGCTCTAAACAATGAAATCAAAGGGGCCAAATGATGAAGAAATTCATATGGAGTCTTCATCAACCTCTGATTTACTAGAACTCTATTCTGTACATAGCAAGCTGTATTGACAGCTTCAGCCCAAAAAGTCAGTGGCAGACCAGAATCAGCCAACATGGACCTTGCAGCTTCAATGGGGTCCTGTTCTTTTTCTCCACTACTCCGTTTTGCTCTGGAATCCTTGGGATGCTATACTACATCTTGATTCCCTTTGACAAGTAAAACTCATCAAGAGTGTGGTTTCTGAATTCAGTACCATTGTCACTCCTCACACACTTAACTGGTAGGGAATACTGCTTCTCAACGTGTAACACAAAGTTCATAATGGACTGAGCAGCTCATCCTTTGAATGCAAGAAGAAGGTCCATACATATCTAGAGTAATCATCCACAATTACCAGACAGTATTTCTTCTTTGCCATACTCATTACCTTCACAGGACCAAAAGATCCATGTGCAGTAGTTGTAAGCAGGCATTAGACTTGGATTCTTCTATGTTGTTTCCCTTTTAAGCATGCAGTGCCGATTTCATCACAATTGAACTCCTTTATTGGAAGACCTCTCACTAAACTCTTGTGGATCAGCTGATTCATGTTTTTGAGATTACCATGACCCAGCCTTCTATGCCACAGTTTAGATTCTTGGAGAGAGGCCTTGGAGAACAAGCATGGATGGCTTCTTAACTCAATTTTCTTTGACAGATCCAAGGCATATACTCTTCCTATCCTATTGGCCTTTAGGAGAGTATTATCATCCAGTACTTTGTCAATCAGGCTCAGAACCTTGGAAGACAGAATCCTATAGTTCTGGCTTGTGAAAAGAGCAACATGTCCTTTGTCACACATCTGACGAACACTCAACAGATTGTATTTGAGATTCTCCACATGGTTGACATCATCAAATCTAATATCTCCATTAGACACAAATCCCTTTCCAATGATGTAACCTTTAGCATCATTTCCAAATGAGACAAATCCCTTCTTTCCCTGAGAGTAATCATGAAGAAGAGAGCTGCTCCCAGTCATGTGCATGGATCCTCCACTGTCCACATACCAGATGCTTCTTTAGCATGCTGAAGAACCCTGCACATCATAAGAAACTAGTTAGCTTTGGAGACCCAAACCTTTTTGGTTTTGGGACTGACTTTATCAACAGATTTAACCATAGCTGGTTTCTCATGATTAACAACTGATGAAGATGGAGATGGTGCTGAAATAGATTTGGACCTGGAATTCTTCTCTAGTGGTTTGTCACAGTGGCTTCAAGTTGGTTAACTCTCCCCAACAGATGTTGAACATCATAACAAGTTGTGTCAAATTTGAAGCTCGAGCTTTCAGTTCATTTGACACTCTAGAGCTTGTTTTTAATGAGTTCCTGTGACCCACCATTTCCTCCTTCTTAGATTTCACAGACTTAGTCTTATTTTATCATGAGGAACAATATCAGCTGTCTTCTGATAAACCGTATCCTTCTTAGTGGATTTTGGTAAGGCCTTGGGTTTATCAGGTTGAGATGATTGTGGTACAAACTTGGTCTCAAACTCAGTTTTCATTTTATTTATTTCTAGTTTAATGAGCTCATCCCTTTGGAGCTTTAAACCCTTTTTGTACCAACATTCATCACATAGATGATTGAATTTACCACAAATTTCACATGGTTTATTCTTCATCTTGGACATCTTTACTGCTGAAGTGGAAACTACTGAAGGTGTGATCTTCAGTACTTTCCTCCTATCAGTACTAGGTACTAAAGGATTTGTAACAGCTGAAGACTGGTAATTCAACTGTTTTCCATCCGTTCTAATAGACTGTTTGATGGATTCCTCAGCGGTTGTTAGTCCTTGTATTTCAACTGATTTGAAATGCTTTTCAGATGTTGGGTCTCTTTCAGTACTTGGGGTACATTAAGGAACAACATCTGAAGTACTCAGCTTCATATGAGTCTCAGTAGTTAGACCATCAGTCAATTTATTTGTTGAGATCTTAACACTGGTTTCATTCTCTGATCTTAGATTATCATTGGAGAATGACTCACACGATAATGTGGTTTGGAGATTGCTTTCACTTTCAGACTTAACTATGGAGTTAGGAGTAAAGTCTGTTGGTGGAGCAGTATGGTTGTAACCAATGCCAAACTTCACATTTGAAGCAGTTTGCTTGCTAAGAAGCATTTCAAATCCCTTGCATGATGAGACCCAACGTTCACACTCAACTTGAGTCACTGCAAGTTTTTCTTTGAGACTCCTGTGGTCTTCCAGAATAACCTCTAGCTTGGCCTTTTCATCATTTAATTGGCTTTTAAGCTTATAATCTCATCACTTTTACTGTTAAGAGCAGACTTATACTCAGCTTTTCTTTTGAAAATGGTTTTCTCAAACTCAAGTTTTTGATTTATTAATGCTACATTTGCCTCTCTAATAGAGACAAAGGCAGCTATGTATGATTCAGAACATAACTTGGCTTTAGCCTCTGAAGATACCTGAGTTACCTGTGAAGATGATGCATTTGAACAGGAACCCTCAGTAGACTCCAGGGCCATGAGAGCAAGATTTCCAAAAGGGTGTTCACCACCATGTTGACTAGCACCAGCATAGTATTGCTCAGTATGACCAGACAAGTTATCAGGTAAGCTACTCCAGTCAATGACTCCAGGTGTGAAGAAGCTGTGATGAGGTTGTGATTGAGATGGAGATGGTTGAGGTTCTGGTAGTGCATGAGATTATGGTACATTAGGAGCTTCAACTTGATTTGACTGTGGCATATAATAGCAGGGATAAGGATATGGCATTTGACCCTGAGGAACAAAATATGCAGGAGATTGAGGGTGTGATGAATGACTAGAACCAGCAGAATGTTTCCCTTTGGATTGTGAATTGTTATTGGAAAAAGTCAAAAAGGGTGCAGAAGTGTTAGATCCAGTTGATCTACACTCTCTTGCAAAGTGTCCAAGCCTGTGGCATTGTGACACTTCAACTTGCTCTTGTCAAAACCGACTTTGGTTTTGTCAGAGAGTCCAGGAAATTTCCTGCCAGTTCTCTTGTAGAATTTCTGAGATCTGATATTGATCAAGGCCATTTGGCTCAAAATATCCATCTCTTCTAAATCATCATCAGCAATGCCCTTCAAATCATCCATGATAAAGCATAGATTGTCACTATTATTACCAGAATGACAATCAACACTCATAAAGGCATGATTAGAATTGTTTGAGGTGAAATCAATATGCTCATCATAGTGACATTCTGATCCTGCATACTCTGACTCATGACTTACCAAGGCAGTGTTTCCTGGTACAAAATCATCAGTGAGCTTTTCAGATTATGACAGTTTTCGTTTCTGTTCTATCTCTCTCTCAAATGTGAGCAATTTCCCATGGAGTTGGGTGAGAGATAGTTTGTCCAAATTTGCACTCGAGCGTAGGACAATAGTATATGTGTCCCATCTCTCAGGCAGTGATCTGAGAAATCTGTTATTCATCTGGCTATTTGTGCACTCATGTTTGACCATTTTTAATTCAGAGATCAAACAAGAGAACCGCTCAAACTGTTGAGTCAGTGTCTCACCTTCCTATGAGAGAATGTCTCATATTGTTGGGCAAGGATTTCTCTATTATTTGCCAAGACCTCATCTGTTCCTCCAAATTGTTCTTTCAAGGCATTCCAGAGGTCATGGGCAGTTTCATAATGCATTAGCCCAGAATATATTTCATTGGGCAGTGCCATGGCTAGAATTCCATGGGCTTTTGCATCAATCTCAAACAATTTCTTATCCTCATCTGAGTATTGCTCCCTCCTCTTCGGAACCATTTGATTGGTTTCCGGGTTATTCACCATAGGCTTGTGTGGACCATGTACCACTGATGTCCAACAACCTGAGCTGTTAACAGACAGGTGATGGAGCATTCATCGTTGCCATATGTTGTACTCATTCCTAACCAGCATCGGAGGCTTGGTTGAGGAACCAGTATTGTAAGGATCATTGGAAGGAGTAGTCATTTTAGGTCCAAATACAATTTAATTCAAGCTTTTAAAAGATTTTACACAGACCACAACAGACTCAATGAAAACTAAGAATAAATCTCAGGATGAATGACCAATAACACAGAAAATTCAATCTCTATAACCATTTCTTGCAAAAATGCTAATTCAATCAAACTTGGATCTTGGATAGCAGTTTCAATGATCAATTATTAGATCGATCAATTATTAGATTGATCAATGATTAACCAGCTCTGATACCATTTGACAGGATCAGTGATCTCAAGTTTGATGGATTAGAGTGTAACGCAGCGGAATAAGAACAAGAATTAGACAAATTATAGCAAGAATTTGATATTCGTATGCATTAAGAACAAATACGATTGTAACGAGAGAATATTTCTGTGAAAAGGAATGTTTTAATAATATCAAATTTTTCTACTCAATCATTCACCGATTACAATTAGGTTGACACTCCTTATATAGAGTGCAATAACTGCTGATATCACGGGATAGTGACATCTGGCAGATTTATTACAAAAATAACTAAAACTTAACAAACTACTGAAATGTTCACAACTACTGAGAACATATCAGAGTGCTAAGTACAAAACATAAAACTATTGATACGAAACTACTGAAACTACAACGACTGAAGAACAAGCTCTTCAGTCGTTTTACAAAACTACTGAAAAGAAAAACATAAAACTACTGAAAGAAAACCGTCACAACTAATGAAGAAGACCTCTTGAGCTGTTGTGACAACATCTGATACTTGGTCTTCAGCACTTGTGTCTTCAGACTTTGTCTTCAGCACTTGTCTTCAGCACTTGTGTCTTCAGACTTTGTCTTCAGCACTTGTGTCTTCAGACTTTGTCTTCAGCACTTGTCTTCAGCACTTGTGTCTTCAGACTTTGTCTTCAGCACTTGTCTTCAGCACTTGTGTCTTCAGACTTTGTCTTCAGCACTTTTGTCTTCAGACTTTGTCTTCAGCACTTGTCTTCAGACTTTGTCTTCAGCACTTGTCTTCAGCACTTGTGTCTTCAGACTTTGTCTTCAGCACTTGTGTCTTCAGCACTTGTCTTCAGACTTGTCTTCAGCACTTGTCTTCAGCTGTTGTGGACTTTAGCAGTTGTTTTGACGTCTGTGGGACTTAAGGTTTTTCTGATCCGGCTCATTGGTTCTTTTGGTCCAACACCTCCTTTCCCTCATCCTGGATTTTCATTTTATTCTGCAAAGGAAAACAAAAAGAACTTTTATATATATTCTCCCCCGAAATTTCTACACTTAAGAAAGATGTGGGAATTTCTTACATGACCTTATATCACTAAAATGTTTATTATATATATATTATATATATATATATATAATATATATATATATAAGTAAAGTGAAAAATAATGAAGAATGAAGGAGCGGACTAAACAAAAAGAAAAGAAAGAAAATAGAAGGAGAAAAAAAACAATTTGTACACAACATAGGTTTAAAGAAAATTAGTTTTAAAATGATCTTAAACCTAACATAGAGATCAATACATAAAAGCGAGGTTTATCAATTGTTTTAGTGCAAAGATTTCCTTTTATTTTTTGATGTCAATGGGAATAATATCAATAAAACCTTTTTCCTGATAAGCACGGATTGCATGAATCTGTGTCTTAATGTGCTTGGTTGGGGAATGATGAATAGGATTCTTGGCGATCCTAATAGCTGCATCTTTGTCACAGAACAACGGTGTATGGAGAAAGTTTATTCCATAGTCAATCATCTAGTGTTGAATCCAGAGTACTTGTGAACAGCAATTAGAGGAAACAATGTATTCTGCTTCTCCCTAGAGAGAGAAACAGCAGTGTGTTTCTTGCTTTGCCATGAAACTAGATAATTTCCCAAGTATTGACACTCACCAGTAACGGACTTTATGTTTAACCTACAGCCATTAGAGTCACAATCAGAATAGGCATGTAAGTCGATATTCCCACCATAAGGATACCAAAGACCTAAACGAGAAGATCCTTTAAGATAACAAAAGATTTGTTTTATAGCCTTTTCATGAGATTCTTTCGGGGCAGATTGGTATTGAGCATAATATCCTACAGCAAAGGTGATGTCGAGACAACTTGTTGTAAGATACATAAGGGAACCGATCATAGATCTGTAGAGATGAGGATCAACAGGTTTCCCATTTTTGACAGGATTGATGCATGTTTGAGTAGTAAATGGAGTCATTTCACGTGAGGCTTCATCCATCTTGGATCTCTTTAATATTTCATTAACATACTTTTCCTGATGAATGAGAATTCCCTTTGGTTTTTGTTCGACCTGCAGCCCAAGGAATAAGCACATCTCCCCCATCATGCTCATTTCGAAGAGACTACGCATCACCTCCTCGAATACCCGACATAATTGTGGATTGGTGGAGCCGAAGATAATATCATCGACATAAACTTGGACAATCAGAATTTCACCATCCACTTCACTCTTGAATAAAATCATATCAATGGTGCCATGAGAAGAACCATTGCTTAAGAGATACTGAGTTAGTGTCTCATACAAGATTCAAGGAGCTTGATGAAGACCATAAAGAGACTTATCAAGCTTGTAAACTTTGTCACGAAAGTGAGGATCCTTAAAACCTAGTGGTTGACACACATAAATCTCCTCGTCAATGGTTCCATAAAGGAATGCATATTTTACATCCATCTGATAGAATTTGAACTGCTTATGAGCTGCATGAGCTAGAAAACTTCTAATGGCTTCAAGACGAACAACATGAGCAAAGACTTCGGTATAGTTAATCCCTTCTTCTTGAGCAATGCCTTGGACCACCAATCAGGACTTGTTTCTTATCATAATCCTCGATCATCGGGTTTGTTTTTGAACACCAACTTGGTGCCAAATGGCATTTGTTAGGTGGAAGGTCGACAAGAGTCCACACCTTGAGATTCCAAAACCGTTGCAGCTCTAATTGCATCTATTCAACCTAGAAAGGATCTTGAAGAGCCGCATGAACATTCTTTGGGATGATTTGGGATATAAAATAAGAGAATAAACGAACATTAATTAATCCAAATTGACTCCATGTTCAAACTCCATTGGTGATAAATCTTATGATGTAATCATGTGGATGATCTTTCAAAGTTTTGAAATCAGAGGGCATGGGTAGGGTATTTGAAGAAAGTTGGCTAATTGATTATGGATGGATAGATGAAGGTAGTGTTGATGGCAAGCAAGATACAATTAGAGAGATAGGTGATACTCGCTGAGATGAGGCAGATGTAGATGTGGATTGAAGGGATGCAGAAACAGGTGGAGGTTGAAGGTCAAATGATGAAGATGAAGATGCAATATCAACTGATGTAGCATCGGTTGCAAATGTTGTAGGATGGTCTTAATGTATAACAGGCACAGGATTTGGAAGAATGATATTCGATTGAGCATTGGAGATAGACACATCATCGTCAAAAACTAGAAGATTAAAATAGTTCAACACCGTATCGGAGTCAAAGAACCATGCTGGTTCAAAGAGAAACATCGGAGGAATTAGAATCCTGCCAATCAATATAAAAGGACTCTTGAACAATATGTGTTTTCATGTTATATACCCAATAAGCTTTTTGAGAAGAAGAATAGCCGATGAAGTAACTTTCATCAGACACGACACCATACTTCGTCTTTTGCGCCTGAGTATTCAATAAGTGCACAAGAAGCCAAATGGTCGAAAGAAATCAATTTGTAACACTCGGTTATTTTATTGAGTCTAAGAAAGAAGAATAATGTGAAGAAAGAGGAAAGAAAAAGAAAGAAAATATGTTTTATCCAAGTTAAGGGGTAAAAAGTGTCCAAATGGACAAAATCTTTGAAAAATGGGTGTAAAAGGTGGTATGGGCGCCCATATGTCACACACATCACAAATCTTCGGATTTTAGAGAGGAAAGTAGAAAGTGTCGCAGAGAACTATCAGGTTTAGAAAGAAGAACAAGAAGAATTCGAATTCAAGGTAAGAATTCACGTGTTCATGATGTTCTTGACTGGTTCTATCCTCGGGTTTATGCTTATGTGTGTTTGGGTATGTTTTCGTGGGTTTCTAGGCGGTTGAACTCAATTGCAAACGAGTTTGGAAGAAGCCATACTCAAGAGCTGAAAAGGCGAGTTCTAACTGTTTGGAAGGCGGTTGAACTCAATTGGGTTTTAACTGTTTTGGGACTAGAAATGCATGAATGTATGTTTTCATTAAACTGGGTTTCGAACCCGTATGTTTGATTGTGTGTATGTTGATGTTATGATGTGGTGTGTGGTTATGTTCATGCTTGATTATGTATGATGGTGTTTCTAAGGCTTAGAAGGTAAGACTTAAGCTTAGAACATTATGGATGGTGACTGGGAACTAAATCTGATGTTTAAGGCTCATAAATTAGTTTTAAAATCTGCCTTAGTATGCAGAACAAATGCGGATAAGTAGTGGAAGTCAATGCGGATGAAGATTTAATGCAAATGAGGATTAACTATTAAGTAAGTCAATGCGGATGAGTAATGGAAGTCAATGCGGATGAGTACTTAATGCGAATGAGCATTAACCACTAAGTAAGTCAATGTGGATGAGTATTGGATGAAATGCGGATGAACATTAACTAAGTATGGGAAATACGGATGAGTAAGGTCAATGCGGATGAACAAGAACAAATGCGGATGAAGTAAAACAAATACGGATGAACACTTAGAATGTTTTCTGACTTTCTGGGGAAAAAGTTGAATGTAGGCTTTGACTTGGGATGTTCCAGGGGGTTCATGTAAGCTGACTTTTGAGGTCATAGATGTTATGATGGGCATGTTATGATGTATGTTTGATGCTTTGGCATGATGTGTATGATGTTATGCATGATGGTATGTATGATATATGCTATGTATGTATGATGCCGTGTATGATGATGTTGAATGATGATGTTAATGTTCCTTATTATGTATGATTATTTTCCTTTGGATTTACGTTGAATGCTAATGAATGAAATTAAAGTATTATGTAACATAAAATGGACGATAATGAAAGGGGAATATGATGAATGAATGCATGCATTAATGAATGATAGAAAGTAAAGAAAGTCTTGCAAGCCTTGTATGTCGGGACACGCCCCATTGTAGGGTGTTAGCCCAACGGTGTGTGGGTTGGCTACCCCAAAAGGATGTAGATCGGGGTCTTTATTTGTGATTGACCATATGTATGGAACCTTTGTCGCTTACCCTAGATATTGTGACCAGGCTGTTGTGCGCCATGACGGGGGGTCAATGATGGACCCCGACCCAGTATCAGCGCATGACGGTAGGGTAAAGCACATGACAATGGTACACCAGAACTTACACTAGGTACTATGGCCATGCGGTTGTGCGCCATGAGGGGGGTCTATGATGGACCCTAGCCTAGTACCAGCTTTATGCATGACAGTAGGGTAAGGTTCATGGTTTGTGATGGAATGAAATGAAGTAATGATGAACGAATGAATGAAAGTGATGAATGTGAATGATAATGACGTACGATGAATGAAAGAAAGTTAATGAACGAATAATGGAGATAATATGATATTATCTGTGTACGTATTGTTGGGTTTGTTGAACCAAATCAAAGTAGTTTAACCTTTTAAACTATGAAAACGCAGCGGATTAATACCTTAATATTATCATTAGTCATCTGAAAAATTAAGGCTTATATCATATCATAAACAAACCCAAGAACATAGGATCATTTATATGTGTTTGAACTAGCTACCAACAACAAATAACAACCCAAAACAAGCCATACATACTACCTTTAGTAAAGCTGCAGAAAAATGAATTTTAATGAAGAAGATGAGGTTCTTGAATTACCAAAACACCAAGGAGAGGTGTCCTCAAGCATCCATACACACAAGCATCAAGCAAGCACCCTGTTGCTAGGATTTGAGCACCAAAATCGGATCAAGAAGGCTGCTGGAGCCTTGTTCTAGCCGTGAACTATCAAGAAGGCTGCTGGAGCCTTGTTCCAGCCATGAAGTCTTTCTTCCAAAAGAAGAGTTTGTGTTCTTGTGTTTTGCATGTGAGAGAGAAAGAGAGAGAGCAAGATGGAGTGTTTGTGTGTTCTAGGGGTTTCAAGGTTTCAAAACCTCAAAAGAAAACAAAGGGAATCCATCCCTCTTAGGGGCGACCGAACCCTTTAAAATTAGAGGTTTTCCCCCCAATTTAATCTAACAAAAGTTTTAACTAGTAATTAGAATAAGTTATGTAATTACCCTTTTAATTATATAACTTATACACACACTCCTATTATTGTTTGATGTTATTTAACTAACTTAAATAACATTACAAACATTACCTATGAACAAAATATCTCTATAAATTGTTCAATCTCATATGCAACTTATTTAGAAAACCCATTTTCTAAATTGGTGTATTTATTTAATTGCATGATCGTATCATCAATTAAATATTATTTGGTGTTTGCTAAGCTTGTTATTGGGTATGACCCGACTTGGATCATAACGTACTAACCACATCAATGTTCAATGTGTCTTGGGCATAAAGAATCCAACAATCTCTCACTTGCACAAGATTCATAGAAGATTGATGCAAGCTAATAAATACCGTCTAACAACGGTTTACTACCCTTAATACGCATGACTTAAAGCCATTCAATAACATCATCCCCTTCAAGTATCCAACTTGAAATGATTTAGGTGAATCAATCATTTATCCTTTTTGTTTCAGATGTCATGTTAAATCCAAGGACATAGAATGATCATTCCTTGTTGATTTAACTTAATTAGGCCTTAGACATGTTGCTCTCAACGAATAAGAGGAACAAATTCCATCTTTACTACATACGTTTTTCACAATCACCTCGTGTCACACCTGAACATAGCCTTATGTACTGTCCATTATTTCAGAGCAGTGAAGAACTAGCTCAAATTATAACATTGGTGAATATCAAAATACAATAT
This sequence comes from Flaveria trinervia, assembly GCA_025506515.1. Taxonomy (NCBI): domain Eukaryota; kingdom Viridiplantae; phylum Streptophyta; class Magnoliopsida; order Asterales; family Asteraceae; genus Flaveria; species Flaveria trinervia. Next base: position 16,072 of record JACCIX010001088.1, read on the forward strand.
GTATCACAGGTCGGAGGATACCAAATGATATTCGCCTTTACTCAAATTTACTTATGATCAATCTAGAAGATTCCATGTAGTAAAATTGAGATGCGGGTCAGTCCAATATTTGTATCCCACAAATATCTATGAACCTTAGCAACAACCAATTGCTCTATATTCATTCCTTATGAATATCCACCAATCCATGTTCATAATAGTCTTACGTTCATATTGTTCCCACAAACATGACCGACTTGTTGGGTTTTGTAGATGTTAATCAAAGACATATTAACTATTAACATGTAAAACGCAGCGGATTTTCAGTTCAAATAAGAGTTTATGTATCATATACATATGTTAAAGCAAAACCCAAAACAAGGATCTTATTATATGGAATAACACACTATCACAACATACATATATCAACCATATATACTACCTTTAGAAAGTGGAATGGAGGCTAGGAGATGATGTTGAATGTTAAGACTTCAAAGTAGAAATCCTCAAGAGATGAAACCCCAAGCTTCCTCCAAACACCACTTGCTAGGTCTTGCAACACCAACCTCAAAGACACTCTTGAGGATCGATTTTTTCAGCCAAACAACACTTGTTTTAAGCTGGAAATTGCTTCTATTTCAGCTCCAAAATCCGAATTTTAGAGAGAGATTAGAGAGAAATTCTTTTGCTATGTGTGTGTGAGAGAAGGTGTATTCTTGGAAGAGTGTTGTAATGAATAAAATTGCAAGGACCAAGATGATTCATCAAGAGGCTTGCAAGCCCCAAGGGCGGCCGAAAATGGACCTTGGAGGGTCCCTCTCATTTTGAATTTTATCCAAAAATCACCCTTGCACTCTATTGATTTTATAAGATTAAAACCCTTTTATCTTATAAAATTAATACACTTTTGTTTAATATTATTTAACCAACTTAAATAATAGAAACAAGTAATTTCTCATGAACAATTATCCATATAATGTTGTTCATTATCAAAAGCAATGTTTTAGAAAACCCGGTTTCTATGTTGGTGCTTATATTTATTTGTTTGATCTTATCAACGAATAAATATTTATCGGTGTTTGTTTTGCTTGTTATTGGGTATGACCCGACTTGGATCATATCACACTAGCCACATCAATTTAGTATGTATCTTGGGCAGATCAAATCCTTCAATCTCCCACTTGCACAAGATTCATAGAGAATTGATGCAAGTAGCAAATAACGCCTAGCAACGGTTTGCTACCCCTAATGTATATGACTAAGTGCCATTCAATAACATCATCCCTTTCAAGTACCCTACTTGAATATGATTTAGGTGAATAATCATTTATCCTTTTGTTACAGATGTCATGTTAAATCCTAGAGACATAGAATTGTCATTCTCCGTTGATTTAACTTTAACAGGCCTTAGACATCTAACTCTTAACGAATAAGAGGAACAAATTCCATCTTGACTACATACGTCTCTCACAATCACCTTATATTATACCCGAACTCAGCCGTATGTACTGCCAATATTTCAGAACAGCAAAGAACTAACTTAAAGTACAATACTTGGTCAATATCAAGACCCAATATGTATCTCAGGTATGAGGATACAATGATATTCGCCTTTACTCAATATCTCTTATGACTAATCACAAAGATTCCATGCAGAAATAATTGAGAGCGGGTCAGTCCAATATCCATATCCCATAGATATCAATGACCTTGGTAGCAACGTCTTGCTCTATATTCATACTTAGTGAATATCAACCAATCCAAGTTCATTATAGTCTTACATTCATAGTTGTTCCCACAAGTACGATCGACTACGGACGTTTTAGAATAACTTACTTATTCACGGATTTAAACATGTTAAAATAGAAGAACAAATGAAAATTATAACCATATAATTAAGTCAAATTACATAAGTTCCAATATCCAAATACAAAATTTGATCAAGTCCAATTACTAGAATATCGAAGTCCTAAGCCCAAGTATGACTTTCATGCTTTGACCTGTCTAGGAGCTTCGTGAATGGATCCACAATGTTTTGATCGGTGTGAACTTTGCGAATACATATCTTTCCCTTTTCAACTTCATCCCTAATGTAGTTGAATCTCCGTTCAATGTGCCGAGTCTTTTGATGAGCACGAGGTTCCTTGATTTGAGCAATCGCGCCCTCGTTGTCACAAAAGATCTCTAGGGGGTCTTGAATGGTAGCAACGACCCCTAGATCAGCAATGAACTTCCTAAGCCACGCAGCTTCTTGAGCTGCCAGTGAAGCGGCGATGTATTCAGATTCTGTTGTAGATAATGCCACTACATCTTGCTTTGAGCTCTTCCAAGAGATCGCTCCTCCATTCATAATGAAGACATATCCCGACTGTGATCGAGAATCATCTCGATCAGTTTGGAAACTTGCATCTGTGTAACCCTTTACCACGAGCTCCTCCTCACCAGATCCATATATTAAGAACATGTCCTTAGTGTTCCTAAGGTATTTCAAAATACTTTTAACAGCCATCCAATGACTATTACCAGGATTCTGCTGATATCTGCTTGTCATACTTAGAGCATATGACACGTCCGGCCTAGTACATATCATTGCATACATGATGGATCCTATAGCAGACGCATATGGGACTCCACTCATTCTTTCTTGTTCAACCTTTGAACTAGGGCATTGAGATGAGGTCAATATAGTCCCCTTTTGAATAGGTACCAGACCTTTCTTAGAATTCTCCATCTTGAACCTTTTCAAGATCTTATCAATGTATGCACTTTGGTTTAAACCTATCAGTCGTCTTGATCTATCCCTATAGATCTTTATACCCAAAATATAGGTGGCTTCACCAAGATCTTTAATGGAAAAACAGCTTCCAAGCCAGGCTTTTACACCATCCAAGGTTGGAATGTCGTTTCCAAATAGTAAAATGTCATCAACATATAATACAAGGAAGGTGATAGTGCTCCCACTAGCTTTCTTATATACACAGGCTTCATGAGCGTTTTTGATGAAGCCAAATTTCTTTACTTCATCATCAAAATGGTGATTCCAGCTTCTTGATGCTTGTTTCAATCCATAGATTGACTTCTTTAACTTCATACCTTTTCAGGATGTTTTGGATCGACAAAACCTTCAGGCTGTTTCATATGGACATCTTCCTCAAGATATCCATTAAGGAAAGCGGTTTTGACGTCCATTTGCCATATCTCATAGTCATAATATGCTGCTATGGCAAATAATATCCTAATAGACTTTAGCATTGCCACAGGTGAAAAGGTTTCATCATAATCAACCCCTTGAGTTTGAGTGAAACCTTTTGCTACAAGTCTAGCTTTATAGGTATCCAAGTTTCCATGCATATCGGTTTTCTTCTTGAAAACCCACTTACTCCCAACTATCTTGGACTTAAGAGGTGGTGTAACCAATTCCCAGACTTGGTTATCATACATGGATTGCATCTCAACGTTCATGGCTTCTTCCATTTGTCACAATCAGGTTTTGACATTGCATCTTGGTATGTGGTTGGTTCATCTGAATCTACCACATAGCATCCATCCATGAAAAATCCATATCTCTCAGGAGGAACACTAATTCTACCAGATCTGCGAACGTTTTGTGTATTTTGATCATCCATATGATCATTCTCAACATCCTCATGTTGATTGCTAGTATTAACCAATTGTGTATCTTCTTGTGAATCATGAACCTCTTCAAGTTCCACTGTTCTTCCGCTAGTTTCTTCCAAAAGAAACTTAGTTTCCAAGAACTCTGCCTTTCGAGCAATAAACACTTTCTGCTCTGTCGGATCATAGAAATAATATCCAATACAATCTCTAGGATATCCAATGAGATACACTTCGTGGATCGCCCTTCCAGTTTGTTCTGAGTGTATTGCTTAGGATAAGCTTCACACCCCCAAACTTTCAAATATGATAATGATGGAACCCTTCCATGCCATACTTCGAAAGGTGTCCTTTCCACTTTCTTGGTTGGGGCCATATTTAAAATACGGGCCGCGGAGAGCAACTCGAAACCCCAAAATGACAGAGGTAGTGTACTTCTAGCCATCATAGATCGAACCATATCCAATAGAGTTCGATTCCTCCTCTCAGACACACCATTATGTTGTGGTGTTCCAGGTGGAGTTAGTTGTGAGACAATCCCATAACTTCTAAGATACTCTTGAAATTCACTACTTAGGTATTCACCTCCTCTATCTGTGCGAAGAACCTTGACCGTTTTGTTGAGTTGATTTTCAACTTCATTCTTGAATATTTTGAACATTTCAAAAGATTCATGTTTGTGTCTTAACAAGTACACATACCCATAACGACTATAATCATCGGTAAAGGTAATGAAGTATCTTTCACCATTCCTAGTCATTGGTTTAAAAGGTCCACATACATCCGAATGTATGATCCCTAATAAATCTTTCGCCCTTTCATTAGTCCCACTAAAAGGGGCCTTTGTCATTTTACCTTGTAAGCAAGACTCGCACACATCGAATGAATCATTTTCATTGGTTTTCAAAAGACCATTCTTTTGAAGTTTATGCATACGATTCTTATTTATGTGTCCAAGGCGACAATGCCAAAGATAGGAATCACTCAAATCTAATTTGAGCCTTTTGGTGGTTGCTTGGTACATTGAGCTATCATATGTTGTGTTATCATGAACCAATTCATAAATACCATTACAAGGAATAGCCTTAAAATAAAACACATGATTCAAAGTAACATGAATATCATTGTCAACAAATTTGAAATCATAATCATATTGTCTTAAACGGGAAACAGAAATGATGTTCCTAGTCAAACTAGGAGCATACAAAATATTCTTTAAAATAACTTCCAAACCACTTGGAAGCTTCAAAACATAGTCTCCTTGGGCTTCCACATGAACCTTTGCACCATTGCCCATGAGAGAGACTAACTTCCCCTTTTGAATAATGCTTACTTCTTTTGAACCCCTGCAACAAATTGCAAATATGAGTTCCACATCCGGTATCTAATACCCATGTGTTAGAAGAAATTACATTTAGCTCAAAATGTATCATAAAGATTGTACCTGAGGTTTGCCCATCCCTCTTCGACCTCAACGCTTTGAGATAGACCGGACAATTGTGTTTCCAATGGCCTACCTCACCACACTCAAAACAAGGGTCATCTTGAGCAACCTTTTGCTTCTTTTCTTTTGGTTTGGGGGGTTCCATTTTTGCTTTTCCCTTTCCTTGACGTGCCCCTTCCCTTTGGCAACGCTTGCCTTAGGGTTGGGGAGGTGCCTCTTCCTACTACCTTCTTCATTGATCGTAAGGACCGGCAGAACCTTTCTACCCATGCCCGCCTCGGCCGTTTTTAGCATTGAATGAAGCTCACCAATGCTCTTGTCCCAACCATTCATGTTATAGTTCATAACAAAACTATCAAACTTCTTTGATAGAGAGTTGAGGATCAAATCCGTTGCCAACTCGTTGGACACACGACAGTTAAGCCTTTCGAGGCGATCAATGTGGCTCTTCATCTTAAGAACGTAGGATGACACCGATTGGGTCTCGTCCATCCGACATGCATGGAGCGCTCGAACCGTTTCGAAGCGCTCCACCCTTGATTGTTGTTGGAACATTTCCTTCAACTGGGTGATCATGTCAAAGGCATTGTGGTTTTCAAAGTCCTTTTGCAAGTCGGGAATCATACTCGCTAGCATGAGACATGAGACTTGCACGGAGTCCTCGGTGTACTTGACCCACTCGGCAAAGGCCTCAACGTCACTCTCATCGGGTTGATCGGGAATGGGATCGTCTAACACATAGGACTTCTTTTCTTGCTTGAGAACTATTCTCAAGTTTCGATACCAATCCATGAAGTTCCCATGGTTTAGACGTTCCTTTTCGAGGATCGTTCTTAGTGATAGGTTATGGACGGTCGGGATAGCGTTGTTGTTGTTAGCCATCTACAATATTACAAAGTTCAAATTTTAGTATTTCGATGTTTAAGCAATTTTTAATTATTAATACCCTTTTATGTCTCATAGACAATTAATAATTAAAACTAGAATCCAACGTTACATTTAAATATCGGTTAGGTGACCTTTATCCCTTTATTTAAATTAACAAGGTAGTCAACGTTTTGACAATTGTAACCCATTACAATTTCTAGTTTTTATGGGATCGTTTTAAACATCTTATGTTTAGTTTGGCATGTTAATCCCATCAACACCGTTTGTACGTCATGCTTCGGTGATCCTAATGCATGATTTCCAAATCAAGTCGTCCTACTTAGACACACGTGTGATATCACTAATATAAGTGGTTAGGTGACCTTTATCCCACAAATATAGTAATTTCACCTCAACTTCTCAAGTTTCTACATTTATGGTTAGGTGACCTTTATCCCATAAATAAGTTACAAGTGAATTGAGTGTTGTTTAAAAGGATGGTGTTAAACTTGTTTTAAAAATAAAGGTTTTGAAGTTTCTAAAACTTAGTTATAGAAAACCTTTTATACCATACAACTTGTATGCATTCAAATGCATGGTATTATTTGAAAAACAATTTTTAAGGTTCCTTTTAATAAAACCCATTTTTATTAAATCATTAACCCTTAATAAACTCATTTTATTAATCCATTTAATGATTATAAAGAACCATTTTTATGCTTGATGCGCCATAGTTGTTAAACTAGTTTGTCAATTTTCAATCCAAAACAAACACACCAAGATAACCAAACAATCAACCAAACATAATATAATAAGTGCACAACCAAAGCCAATAATTTTGAACACACTTGCTTGCCATAACAAGTGTGTTAAGGAGTCAATCCAAAGGGAAATCATGACACATTGTTGAGTTGATGAACTCCCACTTGAACTTGCATCCAAATGCTTCAAGTATGCCTTTTGTGTTGTGATTCCATCATCATCTTTAGGCTTCCTTTATGTGTTACAAAACAGCCCCCAAAAGCTTATTACATAGAAAAGGTCCTAATACATTTTCTAGTAAAATAAGATACAAGCTAATCTATTTATTACATACCAAATGAAATAAATAAATTACATATGCTTTATTACATCCAAATGAAACACAATCACAAATAATCAATCACAAGGTCATGGCTAGGCTTTGTGCACTTAGAACACATCCAAACAAGTCCAAAATCGATAATATGGCAGCCCCTTTTAACCCAAGTTTTTGGCCAACACAAACCAAGAACATGTGGGTTTATGTCCAAACAAACAAACCATCATATGATCTATATTTTTCAAGATCTTTACATGCATATAAAGTAACATCTTGAAAACAAAGGGACTTCCATGAAAAGAAATTTCCAGCCCACTTTTTAGAGAAAAAGGACCCGAAAATTTCATGTTGGAAGCATGTATCCATATAATCCGGCTCTAGATGCCATTGTTGGGTTTTGTAGATGTAATCAAAGACATATTAACTATTAACATGTAAAACGCAGCGGATTTTCAGTTCAAATAAGAGTTTATGTATCATATACATATGTTAAAGCAAAACCCAAAACAAGGATCTTATTATATGGAATAACACACTATCACAACATACATATATCAACCATATATACTACCTTTAGAAACGTGGAATGGAGGCTAGGAGATGATGTTGAATGTCAAGACTTCAAAGTAGAAATCCTCAAGAGATGATACCCCAAGCTTCCTCCAAACACCCACTTGCTAGGTCTTGCAACACCAACCTCAAAGACACTCTTGAGGATCGATTTTTTCAGCCAAACAACACTTGTTTTAAGCTGGAAATTGCTTCTATTTCAGCTCCAAAATCTGAATTTTAGAGAGAGATTAGAGAGAAATTCTTTTGCTATGTGTGTGTGAGAGAAGGTGTATTCTTGGAAGAGTGTTGTAATGAATAAAATTGCATGGACCAAGATGATTCATCAAGAGGCTTGCAAGCCCCAAGGGCGGCCGAAAATGGACCTTGGAGGGTCCCTCTCATTTTGAATTTTTATCCAAAAATCACCCTTGCACTCTATTGATTTTATAAGATTAAAACCTTTTATCTTATGAAATTAATACACTTTTATTTAATATTATTTAACCAACTTAAATAATAGAAACAAGTAATTTCTCATGAACAATTATCCATATAATGTTGTTCATTATCAAAAGCAATGTTTTAGAAAACCCGGTTTCTATGTTGGTGCTTATATTTATTTGTTTGATCTTATCAACGAATAAATATTTATCGGTGTTTGTTTTGCTTGTTATTGGGTATGACCCGACTTGGATCATATCACACTAGCCACATCAATTTAGTATGTATCTTGGGCAGATCAGATCCTTCACGACTACGGACATTTAGAATAATAAACATATTCATGGATGTATACATGCTAAAATGAATATAACTCAAAGTATCACAAGTATATAAAGAGTTAAATATTACATTGTTTCAAACTTTTAATGCTAAACAGATCAATTCCAGTCACTAGAATATCGAAGTCCTAAGGCACAAGTATGACTTTCATGCTTTGCCATCTTAAGGAGCTTCATGAGTGGATCCGCAATGTTTTGATCGGTGTGAACTTTACGAATACATATTTTTCCCTTTTCAACTTCATCCCTTATGTAGTTGAATTTGAGCTTAATGTTCCTAGCCTTTTGAAGAGGACATGGTACCTAGATTTATGCAATCGTACCCTCGTTATCAAAAAAGGATTTCTAGGGGTCTTGAATGGTCGAGACCACCCTAGGTAGGCGATAAATTTCTTTATCCATTCAGCTTCCTGAGCTGCTAACGATGCGGCTATGTATTTGGATTTTGTAGTGGACAATGCTACTCCATTCATAATGAAGACATACCCCGATTTGTGATCGAGAATCATCTCGAACGGTTTGGAAACTCGCATCCGTGTAACCCTTTACAACGAGTTCATCTTCATCAGATCCGTGTATTAGAAATATTTCCTTAGTCCTCCTAAGGTATTTCAATATACTTTTGACAGCCATCCAATGGCAATTACCTGGATTCTACAAATATCTGCTCGTCATGATTAACGCGCATGACACGTCCGATCTAGTGCATATCATCTCATACATGATGGATCCTATAGCAGATGCATATGGGATGTCCTTCATTCGATCTTGCTCATCCTTTGAGCTTGGACATTGAGATGTACTCAATATTGTGCCTCTTTGAATAGGTACCATACCTTTCTCAGAGTTTTTCCATCTTGAACCTTTTCAAGACTTTATTAATATATGCACTTTGATTTAAATCTATCAACCGCCTAGATCTATCCCTATAGATCTTTATTCCCAAAATATAGTTGGCTTCACCAAGATATTATGGAAAAACAACTTCAAAGCTAGGTTTTGACACCTTCCATGGTTGGAATATCATTTCCAAAAGGTAGTATGTCATCAACATACAATACTAAGAATGTTATTATGCTCCCACTAGCCTTCTCATATACATGTGCCTCGTCAGGGTTCTTGATGAAACGAAATTTCTTGATCTCTTCATCAAAATGTTGATTTCAACTTCTTGATGCTACTTTCAATCCATAGATTGACTTCTTTAACTTGCATACTTTTTAGGATGTTGTGGACCGACAAAACCATCAAGTTGAACCATATGGACAGTCTCTTCGAGATGTCCATTAAGAGAAGCGGTTTTGTCACCCATTTTCCAAATCTCATAGTCATAATATGCAGGTATGGCAAATAATATCCTAATTGACTTTAGCATTGCCACAGGCGAGAAGGTTTCATCATAATCAACCCTTTGAGTTTGATTGAAACCTTTTGCTACAAGTCTTGCTTTGTAAGTATCCATGTTTCCATGTATATCCATTTTCTTCTTCAAACCCACTTGCATCCAACCAGTTTGGAGTTAAGTGGAGGGTCAACCAATTCCTAAACTTGATTGTCATACATGGATTGCATCTCAACGTTCATGGCATCCAGCCATTTGTCATAATCTGAATTGGACATTGCTTCATGGTATGTGGTTGGCTCATCAGAGTCAACCACATAGCATCCATTCATGAAAAATCCATATCTTTCAGGTATAATGCTAACTTTACCAGATCTGCGAATGTTTTGTGTGTATTGATCAACCTCTTGATCATCATCAACAACCTCTTGTTGATTTGTAGTGTCAACCAAACGTGTATCGGCTTGTGGATTTTAATCCTCATCAAATTCCACTATTCTATACGTTATTCCTTCTACAAGGAACTTAGTTTCCAAGAACTCTGCCTTTTGAGCAATAACTACTCTTGCTCTCTTGGATCAAAGAAGTAGTATCCTATACAGTCTTTAGGATATCTAACAAATATACACTTAGTGAATCGACTATCTTGGTCAGGGCCATATTCAAAATACGAGCCTCGAAGAGCATTGCGAAACCCCAAAATGATAGAGGTAGTGAGCTTATAGCCATCATATATTTGAACCATATCCAATTGGGTTCGATTTCTCCTTTCAACACACCATTATGTTGTGGTGTTCCAGGTGGAGTAAGTTGTGAGACGATCCCACAACTTCTTAGATGGTACTAAAAGCATCACTAAGGTATTCACATCCTCTATCTAAACGAAGAACTTTGATAGTTTTATTGAGTTGATTTTCTACTTCATTCTTGAAGATTTTGAACATTTTAAAAGCTTCATGTTTGTGTGTCATCATGTACACATAACCATAGCGACTATAACCATCGGTAAGGTAATGAAGTATCTTTCACCATTTCTAGTCATTGTCTTAAAATGGCCACATACATCCAAATGTATGATTCCCAATAAGTCTTTTGCCTTCTCGTTAGTGCCACTAAAGGGCGACTTGGTCATCTTACCTTGTAAACAAGATTCATACTTGTCGAATGAAACATTTTCATTTGTTTTTCAAAATACCATTCTTTTGTGGTGTTTGAATCCGATTCTTGTTTATGTGACCAAGACGACAATGCCAAAGATAAGAATCACTTAAACCCATTTTAAGTTTCTTGGTGCTTGTTTGGTATAATGAGCTATTATAGGATGAATCATTATGAACCAATTCATAGATTTCATTAAAAGGCATAGCCTTGAAATAAAATACATCATCCATACAAACATAAATACCATTGTTAACAAACTTTAATTCATAACTACATTGTTTTAAAAGGGAAATCAAAATTATGTTCCTAGTCAAACTAGGAGCATACAAAATGTTCTTAAGAACAACTTCCAAAACCATTTGAAACTTTCAAAATATTGTCTCTTTGGGCTTCAACATCAACTTTTGCTCCGTTGCCATGTAGAGACTTGTGTCTCCCTTCTTGAACTGCATATTTCTTTTGAACCCCTGCAACAAATTGCATATGTGAGTTCCACATCGGTATCCAATACCCATGTGTTTGAAGAAATAACATTTAAACCAATGTGAATTATGAAAGTTGTATGTGAGGTTTCCCCAACATCCCTCTTGTTTCTCGACTCTTTGAGATAGGTTGGACAATTCCTTTTCCAATGTCCTATCTCTCCACACTCAAAGCATGGATCGTTCTCTATTACCTTTGGCTTCTTAAGCTTTGGCTTTGGAGGTTCCGCTTTAGCCTTTCCTTTCCCCTTTCCTTTGATGTACCCCTTTCCTTTGACAACATTTTCCTTGGGATCGGGGAATGGCCTTTTCTTATTGCCTTCCTTATTGATCGAGAGAACAGGTTGAACCATTCTACCCATTCCTGTCTCGGCTGTTTTGAGCATTGTGTGAAACTCACCAATACTCTTGTCCCATCCGTTCATATTGTAATTCATTATGAACATCTCAAACCTTTTAGTTAGGCCATTAAGGATCAAATCCGTGGCTAGCTCCTTTGAGACGGGACAATTAAGCCTCTGGAGGTGATCAACGTGGCTTTTCATCTTAAGTACATAAGATGATACTGATTGGGTTTCTTCCATGCGACATGCATGAAGCGCTTGAACCGTTTCAAAGCGCTCTACCCTAGCTTGTTGAAAGAACATTTCCTTCAACTGCGTAATTATGTCATATGCCCCAAGATGCTCCAAATCCTTTTGGAGTTCGGGAATCATAGTTCCCAACATGAGGCAGGAAACCTGCATGGAATCCTCAATGTATTGAAGCCAATCCTCATAGGCCTCAACATTCTCAGGGTCGGATTGGTTAGGAATAGGATCGTGAAGAACATAGGCCATTTTCTCTTGCTTGAGAACAATTCTCAAGTTTCGATACCAGTCCAGAAAGTTATTATGGTTAAGACGATCCCTTTCTAAGATGGTTCTCAGTGATAGGGTAGGGACGGTCGAGGTGGTAGCATTATTGTTTGCGGCCATTTCTACAAAATTACAAAGTTCATTTTAGTATTTCTGAAAAATTGCATTTTAATTATTAATACCCTTTACACGTCTCATAGACAATTAATAATTAAAATCTAGAATCCAACGTTACATTTAAATGATGGTTAGGTGACCTTTATCCCATTATTTAAATTAACAAGGTAGTCAACATTTGACAATTGCAACCTGTTGCAACTTCTAGCTTTATGGGATCGGTTAAACATCTTATGCTTAGTCGGCATGTAAAATCCCATCAACACCATTGTACGCCATGCTTCAGTGACCCTATGCACATGGTTTCCAATTCAAGTCGTGCTACTTAAACACACGTGTGAGTTTACACATACAAGTGGTTAGGTGACCTTTATCCCACAAGTATGTTAAGCCCACCTCAAACCCGCAAGTTCCCTAAAAGTGGTTAGGTGAACTTTATCCGACAAGTAGTTCTCAAGTGATTCGAGTGACGTGTAAAAGGATGGTGTTAAACTTTTTTCCAAAGGGATTTAAGTTTCCATTAATTCTAGTTATGAAAACTCTATGTACCTTGTATTCGCATGCTTTCAAATACATGGTACCCTATGGTTCCCTTTTTTAATAAAACCTCTTTTGTTTTGAAATCATTAATCCTTTTAATAACCTTGTTTTAGCCACTTAATGATTAGTAACCAAAAAATTTAGCATGTTATGATAATTTATTTACACTGCTAAGCATATCCATATATCAAACAATCAACATAAAATGAACAATCAAACAAGCATATATCAAACAACCACATGTGCATAACCATAGCCACTATGTTGACAAAACTTGTTTGCCATCACAAGTGTTGTCATTTGGTCTTTCCTGAGGGTTGAACACAACACAAAAGATGAGATCTCCAAAGACTCCCACTTGAACTTGCATCCAAATGCTTTAAGTCCTTCTCTTTGTGTCTTCCTTTTGTGCTTCCATCTTGTGCGTCTTCTTTTACAAAATTTATATCCTAATACAAATTTTCTAATAAAAGAAAAGCACACTTAATCTATCTATTACATTTCCATTGAATAAATAAATAAATTACATCCAAATACTAACACAAAAGAATAATTTTACAACCCATTATGAACGAAATCAACCAAAACAAACATCCATTCAAAACCGAATCAACACAAGGTCAAGCTAGGTTATGCACCAATATGAAACATCATATACAACATTCAAGAACCAAATAAATCCTCATATGACCCTAAATTTTCAGCCAACATAAACCAAGAATTTTGGGTTTTTTCCAAACAAACACAATCAACCATTTGATATCTTTCTTTCAAGGTTTAATGAGAAGCATGTTAGATATAACCTTGAAAGGTTGGGGATTTATAACATCACCACAAAACAGCCCCTATAAGGTTGTTAAAGCCCCATAAAACCAATTTTACAAGGACAAATGAAACTAGTCATCCACATATCCGGCTCTAGATGCCAATGTTGGGTTTGTTGAACCAAATCAAAGTAGTTTAACATTTTAAACTATGAAAACGCAGCAGATTAATACCTTAATATTATCATTAGTAGTCTGAAAAATTAAGGCTTATAACATATCATCAACAAACCCAAGAACATATGATCATTTATATGTGTTTGAACTAGCTACCAACAACAAATAACAACCCAAAACAAGCCATACATACTACCTTTAGTAAAGCTGCAGAAAAAAAACGAATTTTGATAAAGAAGATGAGGTTCTTGAATGATGAAAACACCAAGGAGAGGTGTCCTCAAGCATCCATACCCACAAGCATCAAGCAAGCACCTTGTTGCTAGGATTTGAGCACCAAAATCGGATCAAGAAGGCTGCTGGAGCCTTGTTCCAGCCGTGAACTATCAAGAAGGCTGCTGGAGCCTTGTTTAAGCGGTGAACTCTTTCTTCCAAAAGAAGAGTTGGTGTTCTTGTGACCCTTTTGCATGTGAGAGAGAAAGAGAGGGAGCAAGATGGAGTGTGTGTGTGTTCTAGGGGTTTCAAGGTTCCAAAACATCAAAAGAAAACAAAGGGAATCCATCCCTCTTAGGGGCGGCCGAACCCTTTAAAATTTGGGGTTTTCCCCCGAATTTAATCAAACAAAAGTTTTAACTAGTAATGAGAATAAGTATGTAATTACCCTTTAAATTATATAACTTATACACACACTCCTATTATTGTTTGATGTTATTTAACTAACTTAAATAACATTACAAACATTACCTATGAACAAAATATCCCTATAAATTGTTCAATCTCATATGCAACTTATTTAGAAAACCCATTTTCTAAATTGGTGTATTTATTTAATGGCATGATCATATCATCAATTAAATATTATTTGGTGTTTGCTAAGCTTGTTATTGGGTATGACCCCACTTGGATCATAACATACTACCCACATCAATGTTCTATGTGTCTTGGGCATATAGAATCCAACACGTATGATGTGTGATCACATGCAAAAGTAAAGAACGGTTTAACGAAAGTAAAGTATGTTTAATTGTAAAACTAGAACTCACTTAGCAACGCTGACTTTTATGCATTTTCCTAGTTGGCAGGTGAGCATTGCTGAGGATGGCGCGGGGCAGCTACTTGGCATTTTGGATGGCATTCTTTTGTTACTGTTTTTGCATTGTAATGCGAACAAATGAAAATGTGTAATGAATGATTGTATTAACTTGCAAAAGTAGTTATTATGAAATGAAAAGTTATTTTAATGTTCTGATGTGATAGTTTTGTGAAAGTTAAATGTAATTGTATGTTTTGTGAGCAATGATTGGCCATCTATTAGCGTCCTGGGAATAGGGCCTTACACAATTAAAGGCTTTCTCTTAAGAAATAATTCATAAGGAGTTTTCATCTTATCTATGACTATCAACACCTGTTCAGAACATATGAAGCACAATTCACCGATAGGTAAGGAGGATTCAATCAACATTGTACGGGTAACTTCAATAAGGGTGTGATCCTTTCATTCAGCCACAGCATTCTGTTGAGGCGTCCTCGTAGCACTAAATTCTCTTAAAATTCCCTTTTCATCATAGAATGAATCAAAGATCTGATTTCTTAATTTAGTGCCATTGTCACTTTTGATCACCAAGACCTTTCTCTTTTTTATCGTCTTGATTCAAAGTATTAACTTCCGCAACTCCTCAGCAACCTCTCCCTTGTGAGCTAAAAATCTTACCCAAGACTATCTTGAAAAATCATCTTTTACTACAAGACAGAAAGTTTTTTAGCAATTGATTTAACACTGATTGGGCCAAACAAATCAGTGTCTAACAATTCGAGGGGATTAGTTATGCTACTTTCAAGTTTTGGCTTATGTGGTTTCTTATGTTGTTTGCCTTTGGCACATGTATACATTTTTCACTTACAGAATAATATTTTAAAGGAAGTCCCCTAACGAGATTGTTTTTAACTAACTTGTTTATAATTTTGAAGTTAACGTGGCCCAATCTACGATGCCATAAGAGATACTCAGAAGTGGAAACTTTGGACAAAAGACTGGTAGTGGTAGACTTTGACTCCCTTGAACCCATATCAAGAAGATATGTATCATTCTTTCATGGAGGCCGCATGAGTTCCTTTTCTTTTGGAATATCAATCTCATATTTTAAAAAGAGACATTCATTGGACTTTAACAAGACCGGAATTTCTTTATCACAAACCTGAGAGACACTCAACAGATTAAATGCAAGCTCAGGTACACAATTGACTTTCTCTAACGTTAGAGAGCCATTGGAAACTTCTCCTTGACCGATCATTTTTCCTCCTTTCTTGTCGCCAGCAAATGCCACATAACCTCTATTTATATTCTGATGATTGGTCAACAAGTCTTTGAGCCCTGTCATAT
Source organism: Flaveria trinervia (assembly GCA_025506515.1). Lineage (NCBI taxonomy): Eukaryota > Viridiplantae > Streptophyta > Magnoliopsida > Asterales > Asteraceae > Flaveria > Flaveria trinervia. The sequence continues at coordinate 32,212 of JACCIX010001088.1, forward strand.
GTTTGGAGTATCCACTATCCACATGCCATACACTGTTTACAACCTAAGTGGATGACTCCTGCAAAAATATAAAGAATAGGTTAACCAGGTGAGATGGGAACCAAAGTTTAAGCAAGTTTGGGTTTAGGAGAGACAAATTTCTTACAAAAGAAATTATTAACTAATTTTGTCAATTTAGTCCTAAATGAATTCCTATTAACATGTCTATGATGTAGTTTAGGACAATGCTTAACTACATGATCATCTTGACCACAACTGAAACAGTGTGGTTTTAATCTTGGTCTGTTATGTAATGAGGTAGGGATGTGATCAATATGTATTTCCTCATCACATTCAGACACTTTAGAATCTACATCAATGTATGTCTCATACATGCCTCGAGGTCTGTTTTTATTTGAACAAGAATGGTTATTAACAAAAGAAGATGAATTTTCATCTAAAGTACAAGTAGTACTTGTACCACTTATGCTGGCTTCAGATGAAGTTGATACCCTTTCATTTGATAGAGAAATATTCGTTAGGGTAAAAGATGGAATAGGATGAGAAAAGAATTTGTCAAAACCATTAGTTTTATGTTTCTCGTTACTCTTTGCGGTGGAATCATGCACACTGTTAACACAAACAAAACCAGTAGCATTATCACAATCCACAGAATTTGAAGATAAAATAGAAACATCACGAGAATACGATGAGACAATGTCTTTTACAGGATCACTAGAAACAAAATAGAATTTAAACTAGATTTATGATCTAAGACAGAATGATGATAATCAAGTGTACTAAGACTAGTGCATCCAAGCCCGCTAGTCAGTCTATAATCGTAGTCCTCACGAACATGCTTAGGATTTACACCTTCAAAACCTACAGATTTACTGTTAGTATCTATTTTGATCAAATCATTAGAATGATGAGGAACATGCATAGGAGAATAATAGTAAGTACTATGAAGAGGATAAACCTTAGCATTTTCATAGCCCAATCCCGTTTTAATCCTAGCCCCCTATTGAGATTTACATACATCATCATGTTTCATTCCTGGTATTGTGCATTTACCTAGCTTTGACTGAAGTTTGCTTGTCTCAAATTCAGCAACTGCAACCCTTTCAGTCAAAGTATTAATCTCAACATTTCTTTCCAAAACTATTTGTTTTAGATGATCATTCTCTTTCAAAGCCTCGTTTAATTTAACAACATATTTAGACTCGTTTATTTTAAGTTCCTTATTAGTTCCTTTTAAATCTTTCTCATTATCATTAATAAACGATTAGCTTTAAAAACCCCAAATAATCTTATTTTACATGTAGAATAACACATGTCCTGAATTACCTCATACGGAAGTCCCATCACCACCTCTTCTGCTACTATAGCCTTCTCATATTGGCACATTGGAGTACTTGACTTTCTTTACTTGATAGTGATAACAACATCATCTTTTTCTTTTCCTTGCTCAATGGATTCACTTTGTTTCTTCTTCAGTTCCTCAGATTTAGCTTCTTTCACCCTCTCATCCTACTTCACCTTCATAGATGGCTCAACTTCATCTTTAAGTTCCTTCAATGGATCATATTCATCCTCATAGTTTACCTTCCCCTTTCGTTTTACAATCTCAGCCACTAGTGCTTGATTAGTCTCATCTCTTATCTTTTCAACTTTAGCACTCCAATCAAAGTTAAAGATCAAAGTTGTCTCTTTCTTGTGACTCATATCCTCTTTACTCCCGCTAGAAACCAGTCGCGAAACTCCTGAGCTATTGGGATCAGTGACGATTGGCAATGGACATTCACGTTTGAAATGTCCCAGTTGTTTGCAATTAAAACACCTCAGCTTACATTTACCAAATCCTAGTTTGGAGTTAGAGCTTTGACCTCCGAAGTTCTTTCGTCTGGTGCGCTCCATGAATCCTCGGGCTCTAAGTGTCAACATTGCCATTTGCCATTGAATATCAGTCTTTTCATGAACATCAGGGTCCACCCGATACATATCCTTCATTGTCATTCCTTTCGCTTTCAACTCTCCTGCCACTAAGGCTTCATAGCTCTGAACAAACATACCAAAAAGAGCCATTGTCTCGGATAGAACAGAAGCTTCAACATTTTCTTTCTATATAGCCTGATCTCTCCCAATAGTACCATAACCTCCTGAATAATTACCAGTATTCACTCCTCTTTGACTAGATGTCTGAATATGAGAGCTTGCAGCGGAAGACAATAATGCAACATTTTGAGTGAAACCAGATGTAGGCATCATGGTTTGGTTGAATTCCTTCTCCTCATGTCTAACTCAAAGGATTTATGCTTATTGTTGATGTCCATGAGCTTGTAATCAATGAAACCTCTTTCTTGCTTTAGCATTCTCACCTGAAGGCTCCACTGAGGTGGGATAGAGTCTAGCAATCGGTTTACTTGCTCACTGTTAGAAGGTTTTCATTGTATTTCTTCAATGTGCTTGAAACTATCGGAAAATGATTTGTGAGATCTGTGAGACTCTTGTTCTTGTATCCCACAAAGGAGTTGAATTTCTTCTCAGCTTGAATACTCTTATCTTTCACCAACTCATCATTACCATCATAGAACTAACATAGATCATCGAAGAGGAACTTTGCATTCTTATGCTCAGCGAATTGATTATAGATGTCTAGTGAATCAATTGTAGCTTCAAATCCTTCTCAGTGAATGTGGACGTGTTGGACCAAAAGAACCAATGAGCCTGATCAGAAAACCTCTAAGTCCCACAGACATTAAAACTGCTGAAGAAGATCACAACAGCTGAAGACATCAGCTGATTACAAGGTCTGAAGACAATATTTGAAGACAAGAACTGAAGACTACTACTGAAGACAAAGTCTGAAAGTAAGGTAATGAAGACAAAATCTAAAGCTATTAGCTGAAGACAAAGTCTGAAAGTAAGTACTGAAGACAAAATCTAAAGCTATCAGCTGAAGACAAAGTCTGAAAGTAAAAGTCTGAAGAACAAAGTCTGAAGAACAAAGACTGAAGACAAAGTGATCAGTAGTTGTCACAACAACTGAAGTTATCAACTTCAGTAGTTGTCACAACAACTGAAGTTATCAACTTCAGTAGTTGTCACAACAACTGAAGTTATCAACTTCAGTAGTTGTGATGGTTTCCTTTCAGTACTTGTAATTTACTTTTTAGTAGTTATAGTTTCAGTAGTTTAGTTTCTGTAGTTTTATGTTTCTTGTACTTAGCATTCTCTGAGATGTAATCGGTAGTTGAGAACATTCTCAGTAGTTTGCATAGTTTCAGTAGTTTGAATAATTCTTGTTAGATGTCACTATCAAGTGACATCAGCAGATGTCACATATCCTATATAAGGAATGTTGACCTAATTGAAAAGTGTGACATTGAGCCACCACGAAAGCATATGAATGAAATATCTCTTTTGCAGAATTCTCTTTTTCTATAACCATTTACTGTTACATTGAATATCAATTGTGTTCTTGTGAATTGTTTAATTTGTTGTTCGAACTCCGCTGCAATACTCTCTAATTAATCAAACTTAGATCACTGATCCTAACAGGACGAGTCCTTGTTTTGAGATACAACATCACCAACATTGAAAGTTGGTATGTGAGGACCAAAAATGATAGATTCCCATTGATTATGGTCAGTGTAGAAGAAAAAGGCTTTTGTTGGACCAAAAGAACCAATGAGCCAAGATCAGAAAACCTCTAAGTCCCACACGGTATCACAACAACTGCTGAAAGCCTCATCAGTAGTTTGACAAGTGCTGAAGACTTCAACAGCTGAAGATCAAGTGCTGAAGACCTTACAGCTGAAGAACCAAAGTGCTGAAGTACAACAGCTGAAGAACACAAGTGCTGAAGCTGAAAGACCAAAGTACTGAAGTACAACAGCTGAAGAGTTCACAAGTGCTGAAGATCAACAACTGATGTACAAAGTCTGAAGACAAAGACTGAAGACATCAGCTGATGATATCTACTGAAGTCATCAGCTGATGAAACGCCTGAAGGTCAAAGTCTGAAGATCAAGTACTGAAGCCTCAGTAGTTTGTCACAACTGCTGAAGAGTACTTCTTCAGTAGTTGTGATATCATAGTTTTATGTTTTTATGTTTCAGTAGTTTTGTAAAACGACTGAAGAGCTTGTTCTTCAGTCGTTGTAGTTTCAGTAGTTTTATATTTGTACTTAACTTGCTGATATGTTCTCAGTAGTTGTGAACATTTCAGTAGTTTGTTAAAGATTAGTTATTTCTGTATTGGATCTGCCATTGTCACTTTCCGTGATAACAGCAGTGACTGTTGCACTCTATATAAGGAGTGACACCCATTGTAATCATGAGCGATATGAGCAATTGAATGGAATGATTGATGATTTGATTAGAAATATTCTACATCTATAAACATTCCTAGAAATCAGAATTCATATTCTCTCCTATAACCGTATGCGATCTTAACGCTTACATATATTGTTTGCTTGCTACAATTTGTCTAATTCGTGTTTGTATTCCGCTGCTTTATATTCTGATACATCAAACTTGTGATCACTGATCCTGTCAAATGGTATCAGAGCAGGTTAATCATTGATCGATCTAATAATTGATCATTGAAACTGCTATTCAAGATCCAAGTTGATTGAATTAGCTTTTGTTTTTGCAAGAAACGGTTATAGAGATTGAATTTTTCTGTATTTCTGCTCATTCATCCTGAGATCTTTTCTTGGTTCTCATTGAGTTTGTTGTGGTTTGTCTAAAACTTTTTTAAACTTGAACTAAACTGTTTTTGAACTGAAAATGACCACTCCCTCCAATGATCCTCACAATACTGGTTCCTCAACCAAGCCTCCTATGCTGGTTAGGAATGAGTATAACATATGGCAAAGACGTATGCTCCATCACCTGTCTGTTAACAGCGCAGGGTGTTGGACATCAGTGGTACATGGTCCACACAAGCCTATGGTGAATAACCCGAAACCAATCAAATGGTTCCGAAGAGGAGGGAGCAATACTCAGATGAGGATAAAAAGTTGCTTGAGATTGATGCAAAAGCCCATGGAATTCTGGCCATGGCTTTGCCCAATGAAATCTATTCTGGGCTAATGCATCATGAAACTGCCCATGACCTCTGGATTGCTTTGAAAGAACAATTTGGAGGAACAGATGAGGTCTTGGCAAATAATAGAGAAATTCTTGCCCAACATATGAGACATTCTCTCATAGAAAGGGTGAGACACTGACTCAACATATGAGCGGTTTCTTGTTTGATCTCTGAACTAAAAATGGTCAAACTTGAATACACCAATATTCAGATGAATAACAGATTTCTCAGATCACTGCCTGAGAGATGGGACACATATACTATTGTCCTACGCTCCAGTGCAAGTTTGGACAAACTATCTCTCACCCAACTCCATGGGAAATTGCTCACTTTGAGAGAGAGATAGAACAGAAGAGAAAGCTGTCTTCATCTGGAAAGCTCACTGAAGACTTATTCAAGGCAACACTGCCTTGGTGGGTCTGATCAGATCATAATATGCTGCATCTGAATGCCAGTATGATGAGCATATTAATTTCTCTTCGAGCACTTCTAATTCTGCATTTGTAAGTGTTGATGGTCAGTTTACTGGAGGTAATAATGACAATTTATGTTTCATTATGGATGATCTCAAGGGGATTGCTGATGATGACTTAGAAGAGATGGATATTTTGAGCCAAATGGCCTTGATAAATATCAGATCTCAGAAGTTCTACAAAAGAACTGGAAGAAAATTCCCAGGACTCTCTGGCAAAACCAAAGTTGGTTTTGACAAGAGCAAGTTGAGGTGTCACAAATGCCAACGGCTTGGACACTTTGCAAGAGAGTGTAGATCAACTGGATCAAACTCTACTGCACCCTTTGTGACTTTTCCTGGCAACAGTCAACAAAACAGAGGGCAACATCCTGTCACATCTAGTCATCATCCTCAACAACAATCTCCGGCATATTTTGTTCCTCAGGGTCAAATGCCTTATCAGTACCCTTGTTATTACATGCCACAGTCAAGTCAAGTTCAAGTTCCTATGACACCACAACCTCATGCATTACCAGAACCTCAGCCTTCCTATCTCATCAACAACCTTCATCTCAACAACACAGCTTCTTCACCCCAGGAGTTGTTGACTGGAGCAGTTTACCAGATGACTTGTCTGGTCATGATCAACTGTTCTCAGGTGCTGGTCAACATGGTGGTGACAGTCCCTTTGGGAATCTAGCTCTTATGGCTTTGGAGTCTGCTGATACTTCATCTTCCAATGCCTCTACACCTCAGGTATCACAGGTATCCTCTGAGGCAAAAGCCAAATTATGTTCTGAACAATGCATAGCAGCATTTGCTTCCATTAGAGAAGCAAATGTAGCTTTAATTAATAAGAACATTGAGCTAGAACAAGTAATTCCAAAAACAAAGCTGAGTTTGAGTTTGTGCTCAAAGATAAAATGATGAGGTTTATAAACTGAATTGCAAAATAATTGATGATAGGCTAGAGAAGATGTACTTTTAGAGAAGTACAAAGATCTCAAAGAAACCCTTGCAGTTACCCAGGTCGAGTGTGATAGATGGGTACAATCATGCAAAGGTTTTGAAATGCTTCTTAGTAAGCAATCTGCTTCAAATGTGAAGTTTGGAATTGGTTACAATCACACTGCTCCACCTACAGATTTTACCCCAAGAGCAGGTAGAATCTGATGGTGAGAGTGATAACCAATCCATCAAGTCATGTGATCTACCTTCTGATACAGCACAATCAGAAGTAGCAGTCAGTATCAAGTCCTCTTTGAACCTATCAGCTGATGTTGATGGTCCAAATGCTGACATTCACATGATCAATAATTGATCAACTCAGGAGTCAATCCTGAAGGTCCTGAAAGGACTGGAGAGCAGGATTCAACTCCTGAAGTTCAAACTTCAACTGCTGTCAGTACTGAAGAGAAGAAAACTGGCAGTAGAAAGAGTTTGAAGACTACTAAAGATGCTGTCAAGAAAGCAACCAATGCTTCCAAAGCATTGAAGAACAAGTCTTCTGTTGCTTCACCATCTTTAGTTGATGATCAACCTAAGATGAAGAAGAAACCATGTGAAGTATGTGGTTTGTTCAATCATCTTACAGATGATTGTTGGTACAAAAGAGGTTCCAAACTCAAACAAAAGGAAGAAATTAATGAGAAAATGGTAAAATGAAAACTGAGTTTGAGACCACATTTGTATCAGCAACATCAAATCCTGTAACCCTTAAGTCCTTAAAGCAATCCAAAAAGGAAGGAGTTAAACAGGTGACAGCTGAGGGTGCTCAAAAGAAGAAGGTGCAACATAGGACCTTATCTAACTCCACTAGCAATGTGTCTGATGCTGAAAGCTTTATCACAAAATCAGACACAGCTGGTGATGATGGTACAACATCTGTTGGGTAGAGTTAACCAACTAGATTCTCCTATGTTGAAACCACAGAAAAGGAGGTCTAAGCCAAAGGACTCCTCTTCTGCACCATCTTCTTCCTCTCAGGCTGTTGTTACAAATAAACATGCTAGTTTACCATCTATTGATGAGACCAGGCCCAAAACCAAAAAGGTTTGGGTCTCTAAAACTAACTGATTGTTTTATTATTGCAGGTTCTTCAACATGCCAAAATAGCATCTGGTATGTAGACAGTGGGGGATCCATGCACATGACTGGGAACATCTCTCTTCTTCATGACTACTCTCAAGGAAAGAAGGATTTGTCTCTTTTGGCAATGATGCTAGGGGTTACATCATCGGTAAGGCTTTGTCTCCAATGGAGAAATCAAATTTGATGATTTAATCATGTGGAAAATCTCAAGTACAACCTCTTGAGTGTCAGTCAAATGTGTGATAAAGGCCATGTTGCCCTTTTCACAAGTCAAAACTGTAGGATTCTGTCATCCAAAGTTTTGCCTTGATTGACAAGGTGTTGGATGATCACACTCTCCTGAAAGCCAACAGGACAGGAAGAGTGTATGCCTTAGATCTCTCTAAGAAGATAGATCTCAAAGGCAATCCTTGCCTATTTTCCAAAGCCTCTTTTCAAGAATCTAAACTGTGGCACAGGAGGCTTGGTCATGTTAATCTCAAAAACATGAATCAGCTTAGCCACAATAGTTTAGTCAGAGGCTTACCAATAAAGGAGTTCCACTGTGATGAAACTTGCACTGCTTGTTTAAAAGGAAAACAGCACAATCTCATTTCCTCCTATTGAAGTGTCCAAGTCCACTGCCTGCTTGCAATTACTGCATATGGATCTATTTGGTCCTGTGAGAGTAATGAGCATGGCAAAGAAGAAATACTGTCTGGTAATTGTGGATGATTACTCCAGATTTGTATGGACTTTCTTTCTACATTCAAAGGATGAGGCTGCTCAGAAGATTATCCACTTTGTGCTGTACATTGAGAAGCAGTATTCCCTTCCAGTCAAGTGTATTAGGAGTGATAATGGAACTGAGTTCAGAAATCATACACTTGATGACTTCTATCTCTCAAAGGGAATCAAAAGGCAGTTCAGCATTCCAAGGACTCCGGAACAAAATGGAGTAGTGGAGAGAAAGAAGGACCCTCATTGAAGCTGCAAGGTCCATGCTGGCTGACTCAGGTTTGCCATTGACCTTTGGGCCGAAGCTGTCAACACAGCTTGTTATGTGCAAAATAGAGTTTTAGTAAATCAGAGGTTGATGAAGACTCCATATGAAGTTCTCCATCATTTGGCTCCACTGATTTCATTTTTCAAAGCATTTGGGTGTCCCTGTTTTATTCTCAACACAAAGGATCAACTCCACAAATTTGATCCTAAGGTGGATGCAGGATACTTTGTTGGTTATTCATCTACTTGCAAAGCATACAGAGTCTTCAACTGCAGAACAAAGATGGTTGAAGAAACTCTACATGTTAAGTTTAATGAATCTCCAAAGGACAAGATTCCACAAAGTCCTGTGGAGTTTTGATCTGGACATACTGCAATATGTTCCTTATCAAACTCCTGCTGTTGCTCCTGTCAACAGTTCACCACCTGGTGGTACTGCTGATGATGATGATGATTGCAGTACTCACCTCTTCAGGTTTAGTGATCAGCTGCCTGATTCAACTAGACCTGATGTTCCTGTAGCGCCAGTAGCACCATCCACAACAAATGCTGATGATTTCTTCGAATTCAACTTCCTTTGAATTACCATCCACTGATTGGTTTCAAGGAAATGATTCACCATCACCATCTGTTGCTGCTGAACGGCTACAAACACTTGCACAGATCTCATTGTGTATCAAGATCTGAAGAATCACCCCATGTCTCAAATCATTGGTGATATCACTGCTGGAGTATCAACAAGAAGTCAATTGTCAAATTTCTGCTTCTATGCTCTCTTCATCAGTCAGCAAGAGCCAAAGAATTATCACATTGCTTTAAAGGACAATGGATGGGTTGATGCCATGCAGCTTGAGCTTCTTCAGTTCAAGAAACAGCAAGTGTGGGAACTGGTTCCTCTACCTCCAGGTAAGTGTGCAATAGGCACTAAATGGGTGTTTAGGAACAAAACTGATGAAAATGGGCTTATTGTTAGAACAAGGCCAGACTGGTTGTTCAGGGGTTTGCACAAGAAGAAGGTATTGATTATGATGAAACCTTTGCCCCTGTAGCCAGACTGGAAGCAATTCGATTGTTTTTAGCTTATGCTGCTTATCAAAAACTTAAAGTCTTTCAAATGGATGTCAAAAGTGCATTTTTGTATGGAAAAGTTAAAGAAGAGGTTTATGTATGTCAACCTCCAGGCTTTGAGGACAACAAACATCCTAATTGGTGTATAAGCTTGATAAAGCTCTTTATGGGTTAAAACAAGCTCCCAGAGCCTGGTATGAGACATTATCAAACTTTCTTCTGGAAAACAATTTCACTAGAGGCTCCATAGACAAGACTTTATTTATTAAGAAAGCTGGGCAGCATAATCTACTTGTTCAAATTTATGTAGATGATATCATTTTTGCATCCTCTGATCCAAAGTTGTGTGATGCCTTTACAAAGTTGATGCAACAGAAGTTTGAAATGAGTGCCATGGGAGAATTACAGTTCTTTCTGGGGTTGCAAATCAACAAAAGGCTGATGGAATTTTTATTCATCAATCCAAATATACAAAAGATCTTTTGCAAAAGTTTGATTTACAAAACTGTAAGCCCTGTTCTACTCCCATGAGCAGCACCACACAACTGGACTCAGATCAAAAGGTAAAGTGGTTGATGAAACACTTTACAGATGTATGATTGGGTCCTTGATGTATTTAACAGCTTCTAGACCAGATATTATGTTTGCTACATGTTTTGTGCTAGATTTCAGGCTGCACCTAAAGAGTCTCATCTGATTGCAGTCAAGAGGATCTTTAGATATCTGCAAGGCACTCCATCTCTAGGTTTATGGTATTCTACCAGACATTCTGGTAAATTAGTTGCTTTTTCTGACAGTGACTATGCAGGGTGTAAGTTGACCGGAAATCAACTTCTGGTGGATGTCAATTCCTAGGCAACTGCTTGATTTCTTGGCAGAGCAAGAAACAGACCTCAGTTGCTACATCCACTGCGGAAGCAGAGTACATTGCTGCTGCAAGCTGTACATCTCAGGTACTCTGGCTTCAAACCAACTTTTGGATTATGGCATTACAGAGACTAAGACTCCATTGTTAATGGATAGTGCTTCAGCTCTTTGCATTGTCAAAAATCCAGTCCAGCACTCTAGGACCAAACATATAGAGATCAGACATCATTTTATAAGAGATTGTTTTGAAAAAGGTCTGATTGATCCTAAGTTTGTGCCCAGTGCTGATGAGCTTGCAGACATTTTTACTAAGCCTTTGGATAGTTCAACTTTCCAAACCTGGTGTTAAGGCTTGGTATGCTGCAGCTAGAATAGGTGACAACTACTGATGATCTCAGTAATTCATATTGATGATCATGAGTGCCTGTCACATATAAGTACTGATGAGCTCTTTTAACCTCAGTAGTTTTTATAACTACTGAAGGCTAAAAGTCTCACAAGTACTGAAGTACTTCATCTGCTCTAAACTACTGAAGTAGTTACAACTACTGATGTAGTCATAACTACTGAAATCAGTAAAAACAGATAAGTACTGATGTCCTATGAAACAACTGAAATCAGCCATAAAGACTGATGAATGTGTTGAGGATAGTTTGAAACAGCTGAAAAGCTAAGAATTGACGAAAACAGCTGAAGAGAACTTCTCCTCAGTCGTTTGTACACTGCTGTTTCATTTTAAACAACTGAAGCAAAACCACGTCTTCAGCAGTTTTATAACTACTGATGACCAATACCAAGTCTTCAGTTGTTTACAACAGCTGATGACAAAACCACTGTCTTCAGTAGTTTCATAACTACTGATGACAAACACCATGTCCTCAGTTGTTTCAATCACCTGAAGTCAAAACCACGGTCTTCAGTAGTTTTCTAAACTACTGATGCCTAACACCCGCGACTTCAGCTGTTTCAACGTCTGAAAGGATAATACCATGTCAACGGTCGTTTAACTACTGATGACTACACCACATCCTTCAGTCGTTTCCTCACCCGTACCCTATAATACCCTTAACCTGAGCTCTCCATGCTTCATCTTCTTCAAACCTAACGTTCCTCTCCAACAAATTTCCATGGCGTCTATGCAAATTAAACCGCGACACAACTGTGTTGCCTACCTCACAAAATCGCCGATCTGGACTAAGTTCGATACTGCTATCGATCTTATGGTTCAGTCCCAATACAACAAGGCATTCCTTCTGAACCCCGTTTTACATACCGAATCCTTGAACCAATTTTGGATGAACGTTAATGTTACTACTGAGGAGAGCAACACATCCCTCCCTCCGGTCAGTCGTCAACAACAAAGAAGTAGTGATTACTCCTGCAACAATCCGTAAAATTCTTCAACTGAGTGATGCTACCTCTCCTGCTGGATATCCGAAGGGCACCATAGATCTCTCATTTGCTCAGCATGGATATCAAGGTGATCTCAGTGCCACCACCATCATGAAGAAACATTTTAATGACGCTGAGCGCCTGATCTTTCACATGGTCAATGTATGTTTGGCCCCTAAGACATCGTCTTGGGATCAATGTCCACCAAATGGCAGCAGGTATTGTATTCTATCCTTGAGCAACAACCACTGAACTTTTCAGAATTAATATTTCAGAGCTCAAAGATATGGCTCAAAACTAACTGCCAACCGTTGGATACTCTATCCACGGTTCATAATGGCCATTATAATAGACCAGCTTAATGCTGAGGGACTTGTTGGCTTGGGAGTCCCTGCTACGGCTGTTTTGCCAGAAGTATACTCCCGGCACAACTCCGACCGGACACTCAAACTGGCTGCCAAGCTGCGAAAACCCACGCAGCTGGAACCCACAGCCACCACCTCCAAATCCAATGTCCCCACCAAACCCACCAAAAAGAAACCCAAAATGGCTACTCAGGGAATTGAGTCCCCTGAGGATGCTCCTGCACAACAAACGCAGGATATATCCACTAGTCCAAACCCCCTAGTGGATACCATGACTCCTCCAGCCACAGCCGCTCAGGCTTCCTCTCAACAGGAGCCTGCAGCAACCCAAGGGGCACCTACTTCTGGGATCTTCCTCACTTGAGGAGATTGCCATTGAAGAGCACCATCCACCCCAGGTGCACACTGCTTCTACCCCCTACCCCAAACAACCGCCCCTCACAGCCCAACTTTAATAGTTGCTCAAGTGCTGACTCAATTGCACTCCTCACCCCCTCCCCAGAAACCACTTCCAACTGGGAATACCTCTACAATTGAGGGGGAGGAACACAGTGCATCTGAGAACCCACAGCACAGGGGTTTCCCAATTCTATCTCCTGGTGTAGAGAACTTAGAATATCTAGTGAGGCTGCCACCTCCTCTGACTCAGCACATGACCAAGTGAGGCTGGTAACATGCTAAGACCTCCCTAGAGGCAACAGCTGATGATGGACATTGTCCTGAGGCTGGAAGTCCCCAGTACCAAGCACAAGGGGCACATGCACCAACTGGTCTACACCCAGTGCATGTAAATCCTGCTCTAAGCAGGAGGTCAGGTGATTCAGTATCAACTGATGATGACCTGAGCTTCTTCTTCGATGTGTTGCTCCAAACACCATTCTAGAGGATGAGGTTAGCAGACTCAAAGAGCTGCTGGCCAAGATGTCTCAGATGCAAGTCCATCTGCCACCATCATACACCCACAGATGGCACCTTCCCTTGAAGGTTTCCCAAACACAGAGCCACCCCAAAATCAACCACCCGCCTCTGCTTCAGGCCCTACTTCTCAGAACAGAACCCTCCTGAGCAAATAGGTGCTATCACTCCAAATTCCCTCCCTCTCATCCCCCCATAATCACTGATATAGTGATCAAAGCCCTTGATGAGAGGCTTTCCTCAACATTACAGCCCCTGGTTGATGCTGCTGTCCACAAGACTCTTTCTGCGGTACCAACCCCTTCCTCCAATGCAACCAAAAAGGGGAGAGTACTGCAGTGAAAGATAGAAAGAGGAGATCTGAGGAAGAGGAGAAACAAGAAAAGCAACCTCTGCTCACGTACAAGCGAAAAGAAGTGCTGATGATCATACTGCTGAAGAAAAATCCTTGGAGGAGCTGGTCAAAGAAGCTGACACCACACACAGCCGCTCCATGGATAAAATAATTGACCACTATTCAGGCAGGGGTTTGACACAGCCACACTGGATAGTGAGATCAAAGGTTAGAGGTACAAGAGATACAAACCCGATGGGCAGGGTACGATGCTCTTGAGAAGAGAGGTTGGAAATAATGATCCTTTATTGCAAATACTTGGGAAGATCATTAATGGAGATCCGCGCATGGTCCAGGGACAGCATTCTGGCTATAGCCACCAGAATCTGTCTGTCTGAGCAATTCAACAAAGGGATCATTGTGGAAGCCCTTGATGAGGCTGGGGCTGGCAAAAGTTAGAGATGGCTAAACTTACAAAAGCAAATAACTACAAGGATGCTAGATCAACCTTCCCTTCCACCCACTCAACAGATCCTATCCCTCAAATCTCCCAACCACCTCTAAGCCAAAATCCAAACATCCTCTCTCTTCAAAACCAATCCCTTCACCAACCCAACCATCATCCAGTGATGTACCCGAGAAGGAGAAAGGTGCTGAGGATGGAGAAGAAGTAGAAGAAGAGGATGAAGATGATAGTCTGCCACTCTCTGCTGTTCTGAAGCTACCAAAGCCCCAGAGTCAATCCATGATCACACCCGACTCTCAAAGGGAAATGGTCAGAGTCAAAATAGAAAAGAAGAACAGCAGAAACAGCACGATGAGCACTGTTGAAGATGGTTGACAAGGAATTTCCTCATCATCATCTATCAAGCCATGAAAGGGCATGCTCAAAGGCTGTACACTCTCAGACACACCTTTCAGTATCAGAGGGAGAGAGTGAAGTATGGCCAGACCCCAGGTGAGTTCTAGAATCCATAAAAGAACTATCCCACACAGATACAACGGCCAAGTACGAAAAACAATAGAATCTACCATCATGTGGGCCGTTGTAGTCTCACCTTGGGAAATCATTGATGAATTCAAGAAAGCTCACCAAGCAAAGAAGACACCTCAAGCCTTACTAGAAAACAAGATGATTAAAAAGGGGTTGTTATACAAAAGCTTGAAGACATCCAAAAGAATGAGCTCCAGTTACTCCTTGAAGGCAACCATCCGGATGAATTTGTATACAGGGAGGTAACTACGGTGGAGCTGAAAATGGCAGGACCATGAAGTACTTATCAGAGTACTATGGTCCAGAGTTCTTCTTCGAAGGAGGAGCTGAAGAACTCTCTCAAGAGGAACAAATTGTTCTCCTTGAGGCCTATGTCCGTGAGTCATACAGACTCATTATGGGGAAGTGAATCTCATGAATGGGATAACAACTCTGTGTCCAGTTCCCCAAAACAGAGTTCCCATTCATACTCTGCCAAACAAATATTTGAGGTTCTTCCCAGGCCGGAGCGTACATGGGTCATCTTCTCTACTGATCAAGAAGGAAAAGACCAACATTTTTGCCATCAATAAGTGGGAGTTTAAATAAGTTAGAGGTTTTGCTGCATTGGTTCGGGGGAGTTTGTTGGACCAAAAGAACCAATGAGCCAAGATCAGAAAACCTCTAAGTCCCACACGGTATCACAACAACTGCTGAAAGCCTCATCAGTAGTTTGACAAGCTGAAGACTTCAACAGCTGAAGATCAAGTGCTGAAGACCTTAACAGCTGAAGAACCAAAGTGCTGAAGTACAACAGCTGAAGAACACAAGTGCTGAAGCTGAAAGACCAAAGTACTGAAGTACAACAGCTGAAGAGTTCACAAGTGCTGAAGATCAACAACTGATGTACAAAGTCTGAAGACAAAGACTGAAGACATCAGCTGATGATATCTACTGAAGTCATCAGCTGATGAAACGCCTGAAGGTCAAGTCTGAAGATCAAGTACTGAAGCCTCAGTAGTTTGTCACAACTGCTGAAGAGTACTTCTTCAGTAGTTGTGATATCAGTAGTTTTATTTTTTATGTTTCAGTAGTTTTGTAAAACGACTGAAGAGCTTGTTCTTCAGTCGTTGTAGTTTCAGTAGTTTTATATTTGTACTTAACTTGCTGATATGTCTCTAGTTTGTGAACATTTCAGTAGTTTGTTAAGAATTAGTTTTCTGTATTGGATCTGCCAGTTGTCACTTTCCGTGATAACAGCAGTGACTGTTGCACTCTATATAAGGAGTGACAACCCATTGTAATCATAGCGGATATGAGCAATTGAATGGAATGATTGATTGATTTTATTAGAAATATTCTACATCTATAAACATTCCTAGAAATCAGAAATTCATATTCTCTCCTATAACCGTATGCGATCTTAACGCTTACATATATTGTTTGCTTGCTACAATTTGTCTAATTCGTGTGTGTATTCCGCTGCTTTATATTCTGATACATCAAACTTGTGATCACTGATCCTGTCAGCTTTGAGGCATCTCTTCCAATCCTCGAAATTATCCCTGTTAATGCGTCTCGGAGGTCTATTGGGACCTACACTTTCAAGATCAGCAAGAGTGCGGGGAAGTCATCTTTGGCATTACAATTCGCTGGGAAAGAAACAGTTTCGCTGAAAATTGGTAAATTCGCAGACAATTTCGCAGTGAAAAACTAGTTTTGCTTGGTTGCATTAATTTCACTAGCAATTTCGGCAGCAGTTTCGCTAGCCAAATGCCTGAAATTGCTTAGTTTCACCAACAAATTTCGCACGAAACAAGCTTGACTTTCATTCATGGTACTTTCGGTAGCAACTTCGCTTGAAATTCACCTACAAACACTGTTAACATTCGTTCAATGAAACTAATTTCGCAGGACAGCATAAACAACTTCAGATAGGATAACACATGTAGTTTCGTCGGAAGAGCAGACAGTTTCGCTGGATGAATCTGTAATTTCGCCGGATGAAGCTAAAAAACCTTTTTCAATATGAAATCAATCTAAAATCATCAAGAACTTAATGGATTTGAGATCTGATGATTAATAAAGCTACTCACCACAAAAACAAACAAAATCAAGCAAATCCCATATCAGATACACTAGAATTTATCTGAAATTGATGAAAACTGATATTGAATAAAAACAACCAAAAAATCAACAAATCATGAGCACTAGGCTTTGATACCATATTGTTGGTCCATTTGCGATTTCCAATATAGATGAGATGTTAGATCATTCAATATCAAATGCAGACAATAGATAACAAAGATGAACAAGATTAAAGTCAACCACAAATGTATCAATAATAAGAATAGTGATGAAGATCAATACACAATAATAACAAAGCATAATGATATAGTTTGTAATAACTACTTACAATACTCACTTGCAACAATGATAAACGATTAGGGTTTTGCAAGCTTAGCCAACAATGAAAATGATCAAAACTATATATAGTAGTCTTTGTTTAGTAGATAGTTCTGCTGTCAGCAAAGCTGTACTGCCGAAACTATAGTTTTGCCTGACAGAAACAACAGTTTTTCCGAGAGAACTAAACAGCTGACTGCGCTGGAGTACAAAACTAGACAAAATGAACTACATTCAAAAGTAATTAACATTAAACCCATTACAAAGTAATATAAACATAATCTAAACTAAACCAAGGTGAGTCCAACGTATACTTGATCTTCAGAAGCTCTTAAACTTGATGAAAGAAGTAGGAATCTTGGTGGTCCTCGAGTTATTGAAGCTTATAAATTTCCATCAGACACTCACTCTATGGAAAATGCATTCATTACTGAGGATGATGATTTTCTCTCCTCAAGAGATCAAGTGAAGACAACTGGTTTCATTGTTGCTCCATCAACAAACAAGCCATCAACATCATCTTAACCAATAGGGATTACTGCCACTCCATCAACTACTCATGAAGATCCGATATCAGAAGCAAAAGGAAACTTCCAATGCATTTGTTGCTAGTTTTGAAGCTTACATGGGAGGCAAACTCACTTCTGCTCATTTGATCCCAGAAGACTTAGAAGAAATGGATCCAGATTATGTGGAAGAATAGATTTGCAGTGGTAAATGGCTATGATTGCAATGAGAGCTAAGAAGTTTTCAAGAAAGGGAGAAAACTTAGCCTCAATGAAAACACCAAACTTGGATATGACAAGCCCAAGGTAAAGTGTTTTAACTGTGGAATGAGTGGTCAACTCTCCAAAGAATTTAATGCTCCAAGAAGAAACAACAACAATTTCCAAAGGAATTCTCAGGGTCGTCATCTCCACAACCAAGCAAAAGCTCCCACTCTAACAATCAACAACAGTAGTATCATCATCAACAACATCAACAACCTTATCAGAATGAGCCATAACTGACTAATTAAGCTCATGGAAGCAGTCCATCAACCTCAATGCTCTTGTTATCAACAAGATGGATTATGTGATTGGAGTCTGTATGTAGAGGAAGTGAAGCCTTAATTTTAGAATCATGCACTCATGGCTCACATCAATGATGGTCCACTTCTATGCCATCCGAGGTAATATCCAACGTTTGTAGTGATAAATGCATTATTGACTACAAGGTTATCAAGAGCACAATCATAAATGTTTGATTCTTATGCCCAAACACATATAACATTGATAGGTTAGTACGTATGATCCAAGTCAGGTCATACCCAATAACAAGCTTAGCAAACACCAATATATATTTAGTTGATGATATGATCATGCAATTAAATAATTACACCAATTTAGAAAATGGGTTTTCTAAATAAAATGTATATAATATGGAACAACTTATAAGGATGTTTTGTTCATGAGTATTATTTGCAATGTTATTTAAGTTGATTAAATAACATCAAATAATAATAGAGTGTTTGAGTTATATAATTAAAAGGTTAATTATATAACTTATTAAGTGACTATTACTATTAAATGGAAGAAAAAAAACTGGGGGAAACACCATTTGAACTCCAATTCGTCTGCCCCCCTAGCAGTGGTTGGTTCATTTGTTTTCTTGGAAGAAGACTCCATTAACTAACATACACTCCATCTCTCTCCCTCCCTCTACATGCAAAAGACCAAAAGAAAGGCACAAAAACTCTCTCCATTTGAAGATGTTCATGGCTGGAAAGGTTCCAGCAGCCCTCTTTGGTCGGTTTTTGGTGTACAAATCCTAGCAACAAAGGTGCTTGCTTGATGCTTGTGTGTATGGAAGCTTGAGGACACCTTTCCTTGTGTTTTGGTAGTTCAAGAACATCATCACCTTCCTCCAATCTCCCGTTTTTGGAAGCTTTTGAAAGGTAGTTTCATGAGTGTTTTTTGGGTTGTTATTTCATACTTGATAGCTTGTTCTTTCACATATATTTGATCCTATGTTCTTGGGTTTGTTGATGATAAATAATATGCTTTAAATTTCAGTTCTTAAAACATATTATTAAGCTTAGATCCCACTATGTTTTCATGTTTAAGAGGTTAAACAACTTTGATAATGTGTCCAAAAAACCCACTTTGGCATCTAGAGCCGAATATGTGGATAACTAGCTTCTTATGTTCTTGTAAAATTGGTTTTATCGGACTTTAACAACCTAAAAGGGGTTGTTTTGTGATAATATAATAAATCCCCATCTTTCAAGGTTATATCTTACATGCTTATGATTAAACCTTGAAAGATAGATGTCAAACGGGTGATACATTTTGTTTGGACAAAAACCATAAATTCTTGGTTTATGTTGGCCGAAAATTATGGTTTAAATAGGAAATTATTTTGGTTCTTGTATGTTATTTTATATTGGTGCATAACCTAGCCTTTACCTTGTGTTGCTTTAGGATGAACGCTTGTTTTTGGTTGATTTAATTGATTATGGATTGTATTTTTTTATATTCTTTTGTGCTTGTATATGGTTGTAATTTTGTTGGATCTAGAAAGGCTAGTGCAACCAAAACCAAGTCACTTAGAAGATTTTGGTACAACCAATAAAGGACTTCCGAAGCTAAGTGTGGAACTTCCAAAGGAAAAAGGAGCTCTTCCGAAGACAAAGTGTAAAACTTACTTCCGAAGGAAAAATTCCAACTTCCGAAGACATAGAACCTACTTCCGAAGTTCAAGACTTAGAAAGAAAGATCTGAAGTCAACTTTCGAAGTACAGAAGTCCTCAAACCTTGGAAGTATAGACGCCTCTTCCGAAGGATAAGTGGCTTCGGAGGAACTTGTTCTTCCGAAGCCAACTTAGCTTCGAAAATCACTGCAATCATCCGGTGGACATAAGTATGGTGTCCCTGACACTCCGCTGCAAATCTCTCAGATACTGCTTGGCGTTTTTTCAAAAGCCATGTAGTTGACCATACTTTAATTCACTATTTACCTTTTTATGTTAGACAGTTTCCATCTTTAGTTGGTGACAAAGGTAAGTTGTGGACATGTCATGACTACCATATCTTAGATAATACTTTACCTAAGATACCTTAACTTTAGCATGTGTATATGCTTTAGTCTTAGGTTTCCAGCTGGTATCAAAGTATATCCGGTGTAGGATCTAGTATATATAGTTTCTCATTGTACTCATGTATCATGCTTGTAAGAGTCTTGTAATATCTTGAGTTGAGAAGTAATATATACCAGTGCCTTGAAAATTTATTTTTGTGTGTTCCTATACTACTTATTATATTATTATCAACTCTTGTAAAAGACTTTACTTCTCTGAGTTGAGTGTTTCTATAAGTGAGTTTGAGAGAAATCCAAGTGTCTAAGTGACAAACCCGATCCTGCAATTGGTATCAGAGCTTTTTAGGCTCTTGATTGTGAGATCTTACCATTCTAATCACCTGTTTTTCACTCCTCCTTATACCTCACTCAAATGGCCCTCAACAAATCTGAAGTAGAGATGGGGAGGTGACCAAAGCACCCATCATCACCCCTGAAAACTTCAGGTCCTGGAACAAAGAATGGAAGGCTTCATCAGGTATCAAGACAGCAAAATGTGGCAATCCATTGTCAATAGCCCGTATAAGCCAAAGTAGCTGGTGGAAATGGTGCCATGATCGAGAAAGCTGTTGAAGATTATTATGATGAGGACAGGAAGAAGCTTGACATTGACAGCAACGCTATGACTATTCTCATGACTGCAATTCTAAACTCTATCATGGTGGGGTTTGAGTATTGCAAGTCTGCCAAAGAACTGTTTGATGCACTTGGTCAAATGTACTCAAACTCAAATGACTCCAAGAAGGACTCACTGAAGCAGCAGTTCAAGAACTTCACCCATGTTGCTGGAGAGGCTCTTAGCCAGCAATATTTTAGGTACATGGATCTCATTTCTTCCTTTCAATCTGTGGGAATTGCTCATGAACTCAGAGACGTTACAAGCAAGTTCATGAGTGCATTACCCATAAGTGGACATTCTACTGTGTCTCTATCAAGAGAACAGAAAATCTTAATACACTCACCATGACCGAACTCTATGGGATCCTTGATGGATACCATTTGGAAATGGAAGTAAGAGGGGTCATCAGACAAGCAGACCCTTGAGTCTTCCTGCTAGCAACACCTTAATGGTTGCTGAAGGCTCAGGAATCTCCCAGCCAAAACAATACCTCACTTACACCCAGCAGCCATCTTGTTCTTCTAGGCCATACATCACATTTCCTGAGACTCCAAGGTCTCAACAAGCTCAGCAAAGCTCCTTTCAGGATAGTTGTGCTTTTGTCTCAGGAAGTGGACACTCAAGTGATTATCAATACTGTTTGATGATCTAGAGTGTTTCAGCCCGGCTGACATGGAATACGTGGACATAGTCCAACAAATGGCACTTCTAACCTACAGAGCAAAGAAGTTCTTTAAGAAAACTGGAAGGCAATTTCCCAGAACCCAATCAACAGCAAATTTGGGTTTGACAAAACCAAGGCCAAATTTTACAACTGTAACCAACTTGGTCATTTTGCAAGGAATGCAAGGCTCCCAAGTCCACCCGGGAAACCCACAGGCCTCCACACATCCCTCTACACCAAAGCCCACCTGAAAGTCAACTAAAACAGCTACAATGGCTCAAGAAGTTGACTAGAGCTTCATGGTAGAGGATGTGACTCCTGCTCAAGCACTCATGGCCGGAACAGATGAAAAAAGGGACTTCCATATGACAAGGATAACAACATGTGGATTGTAGATAGTGGATGCTCCAGGCACATGACAGGGAACAAATATCTCCTTCAACAGTTTCAGAACTATGATGGACGTCCTATCCAGTTTGGAGGTGAGGCCGGAGTATATTTCTGGCATAGGGAGTATATCCAATGGTAAATTAAAAATTGACAAAGTTCATTTTGTCAAACAGCTTGAACACAATCTATTAAATGTTTCTCAATTCTGTGATCAAAAGCACCAAATGCTTTTCACAGAACATGAGTGCATTATCCTCAAACCAGGGATGACAATTCCTCTGGAATTGGTGCTTCTTAGATCTCCTAGGAAAGGGGATATGTACAAGCTTGATATGAACAATGCTTCTCCAATGGGAGAAGTATCATGATTTCTTTCCAAAATTGATAGTGATGAATCAACACTGTGGCATAAACGTATGTGTCATATAAATTTCAAGACATGGTTTTCCTAAAAAGGAATTTTTCTGCAAAGACAACTGTGTTGCATGCCTGAAAGGGAAACAACACAGGACATCTCATAAATCCAAATGTGTTAACTCTATCACTACTCCATTGCACTTATTGCACATGGATCTTTTTGGTCCCACAAGTATAATGAGCATTGGAAGGAAATCATATTGCCTAGTGATAGTTGATGATTTTACAAGATTCACATGGGTATTCTTTTTGAGAACTAAAGATGAAACAGCTGAAACATTAAAATCTTTTATTCTTAAAATAGAAAATCAAATTGATCACAAGGTTAAAATAATTAGAAGTGATCAAGGGACTGAGTTTAAGAACTTCGTTCTTTACTCATTCAGTAACTCAAAAGGGATTGCTAGACAATATAGTGCTCCCAGAACTCCTCAACAAAACGGTGTTGCTAAGAGGAGTAATAGGACACTTATTGAGGCTGCACGAATTATGTTATCTGATTCAAACCTACCTCTAACATTCTGGGCAGAGGCAGTCAGCACTGCATGCTATGTGCAGAACAAAGTTCTTGTAGTTAAGACATATGGAAAAACCCCTTATGAGCTATGGAATAAGAGGCCACCATTCATTGGCTTTCTAAGGTCCTTTGGCAGCAAGTGTACCATACTTAACACAAAGGACATTTGGAAAAATTTGATGAAAAGTCGGATGATGCTATCTTTGTTGGATATTCTTCTAGCTCCAAAGCTTACAGAGTATACAACATTAAGAATCAACAATTTGAGGAGTCATCCAATGTAGTTGTTAATGAGCACACTCCTTGTGTTAGGGGGAATGGACCTGATCACATCTTTGATTTAGAATTGTTTCCAACTATTCTAACCCTCTTGTGAGAATGTTTTAGTTGGGATAGGTGCTCAAAATGATGTTGATGTTGCTGCTAATGATCAACTGTTTGAGCTTCCCACGCCTAGACCAATTCTCCAAGTGCTGCAATACATCAAGCTTTCACTATTCACAGATCCGATAGTCTAACTATATCAAGGAACAGTGAAGCTTCAACAAGTGAATCACCTACTGAGCCTCAAAACTCATTAGGTGATCCACCACAAAACCAGGTAGAAGGAAGTAGTATTTTGAAGGAACAGGCAACTATTAATACTACTTCACAGCCAACTATTGATGATGTTTCTCATTCATTCAATCAGTCCTCATTGAATGACTTTGAAACAGCAGCTGGATAGAGTGTTCCAGTTCCTGAGCAGAATATGTCTAACCTGGATCAATCTCTATAACTAGAAGTGATTCCTTGTCTTAGGATTCACAACACTCATCCAACTGAGAACATCATAGGGAATGTCTCTAAGGGTGTGAGAACAAGAGGACAGACTCATCAAGGGAATGTCTGCTTGTACTCATGCTTTCTATCTCAGATGGAACCCAAGAAGGTAGAAGATGCCTTGAAAGAAAGTAGCTGGCTTGAATCGACGCAAGAGGAGCTGCTTCAATTCAAGACACAGACGTATGGAACCTATGTCCGCTACCATCTGGTCAAGTACCTATAGGCACGAAATGGGTTTTCAGAAACAAGAGAGATGATAGAGGCTTGATCATCAAGAATAAGGCAAGACTTGTAGTTCAAGGATACACTTAAGAGGAAGGAATCGATTATACTGATGTCTTTGCACCAGTTGCAAGACTTGAGGCAGTTAGGATCTTCCTTGCTTATGTTGCATCCAAGGACTTCACAGTATACCAACTTCATATCAAGTGTGCATTTCTATATGGGGATATAGATAGGGAAGTCTATGTATGCCAACCTCCAGGATTTGAAGATCTACAGCACCCCAACTATATGTGCAAATTGGATAAAGCTCTATATTTGCTGCACCAAGCACCTAGGCTGTGGTATGAGACTATGTCTCAGTTTCTTCTGAAGAATGGCTACACTAGAGGTACCATTGATAAAACTCTCTTCATTAGAAAATCCAGAAAGGAAATTTTGCTCGTACAAGTCTGTGTTGATGACATAATATTTGGTTCTTCAAATGACCAAATGTGCAAGGACTTTGAAAGCATTATGAAGAAAAAGTTTGAGATGAGCTCCATGGGAAAAATGGACTTTTTCCTTGGAATTCAGGTAAAGCAACTGAAGGAAGGGTTCTTCATTAATCAATCTAAATATGTCTCTGACATCTTAGAAAGATTTGAGATGAAGGATTGCAAGCCTGTCAAGACACCCATACCCAGAAACCATAATCTTTGTCCTGACCTTGAGGGGGAGGATACTGATCAATATCAATATAGGGCAATTATTGGTTCTCTAATGTATCTAACAGCCAGTTGACCTGATATCATCTTTGCTAATTGCATTTGTGCAAGATATCAGGCTGCTCCAAAGGTGTCTCACCTAGCTGCTGTTAAGAGAATCCTCAGATACCTCAAAGGAGCACCTAAAATAGGTCTCTGGTATCCTAGAAACAAGGATTTCAATCTTTATGGATACTCTAACAGTGACTATGGAGGCTGCAATGTTGACAAGAAATCAACATCAGGAGGATGTCAATTTCTTGGTGGAAGGATCATCTCATGGCAATGCAAGAAACAATCCTGTGTCTCTACATCAACTGCTGAAGCTGAATACATTGTTGCTACCAGCTGTTGTGCTCAACTGCTATGGATTCAAAATCAGATGTTAGACTATGGATTTAACTTTACGAGTACTCCTATCCATATTGGCAACAACACTGCTATCTCCATTACTGAAAATCCGGTGAAGCACTCCAAACAAAGCATATTGACATCAGGTATAATTTCATTAGAGACATTCATGAGAAAAATCTAATCAAGTAAATCAAAGTTGATTCAATGAACAATATGATGATATGTTTACCAAAGCTTTTGATGAACAAAGGTTCAAGTATCTCATAACTGCTATTGGGATGATAAACATTGATTAATTTGATCTCTTTTGAAAACCTTTTTAATATGTAAGTCTTGTGTCAATACAATTTAAGCCCTGTTACAAGAAATTCTCTCTGAAATTTTCTAAGTGTAAATTCGTTTCGAAGAGAAATTAACCTTCGGAAGACATTCTCATATCTTCCGAAGCAAAATTCCTCAAAGGATAACTTTCTTCTCGGAAGAATTTTTGGCCTCGGAAGAAGCGATTGATTGTATATCAGATCTACTTCCGAAACTTACAAATTCTCTATTCGGAAGCAACTCTAACCTTCGGAAGCAAAGTCTTGGCTTCGGAAGAAAGATTTGCCTTCGGAAGACAAGTTACCTTCGGAAATATTTTACACTCGGAAGAGAGATTTCACCGTGTAACGTAAATCTCTTGGTCCCCACACTGTAAAAAGCAAAGATGTTGTTATGATGTCGAATTATTTAACTAATTTTAACCTTACCGCCACTGTCATTTCTTCCACTAAACCATCACATCACCTTATCCTTACCCCCATTACCACCTTTCCACAATCTTTTAAATAATCTCAACTACTCATTTCATTTTCTTACTTGCAAATTTTACTGCCCTAGAAATTTCTCCTCTGCAACTTTACCCCAGCTCAAATCATCCCCATTCACCATTCCAAATGGCACTCAACCCTCAGCACAACCAAGTCACACTTCTTGATTCTTCAAGAGATGTTGACTTCTCAGACATCATCTCCTTTCTAACCCAATCTTCTTACTACACCGCTCTGACTGTAAACCCCACAATATACTCAAACCATATGTCTGAATTTTGGGCAAATGGTCAGATTGAAACCCTAAATGGGGTTCGTGTCATTCGATCGAGCATTTGTGGCCAGGAGTTGGTCATTTCTGAACAGATCATCAGGGAGCATCTAGAGCTTCATGATGAGGGCGCTCCAACAGAATCCCCCAAAGCAGATACAAGAGACAGAATCCCCCAAAGCAGATATTATCTCCAAATGGGATACGGTGGAGACGTTAGCAGGTCAACTGTCTACAAATTTAACTTCTCTTACAAATGGAAGTTCCTTCTGCATGTGGTTCTTCACTGCTTGTCGAATAAATCTGGGGGATGGGATCAAATCCCATATGAACTTGGGTGCCTAGTTCATGGGTTGGTGAAAAGCCTCCGCTTCAACTATTCAAGATTTGTGTTGATTAACCTTATGGGAAGTCTTCAAAAGGACACATTCTTCATGTATCCCAGGTTTCTCCAGCACATAATCAACTGCGAGTTGGACCAGAGCAAGCTTGTCTGTGCAGCTGTTCTGACTGCTCCTCAAATGAGGCCAAACATCTTCAAGACCTTGAAGAGAATGTCCACCAACTTCATCGGAAGAGATACTGCACTTCTTCTAGGTATGATTGAGCCAATGGCTCCTGGTGACATCCCTATTAACCCCACAGGTGATGAACCCACACCAGCAACTACCCTCACTTTGCCAAATCTACCTTCTCCAGCCATTACCTTACTTATCAGAGACGTCCCAAACGAACCTTGTTCAATCTTCTCTTATTGAACAAGCTCCTCATGTTCTACCCAAAAAGGCTAGAATAGAACAAAGGGCTCCCACTAAGCCTGAGGTCCAACCATACTTCACAATTGACCTCAATATGGGTCTTGAGTCTCCTCAGTCTCAGAGCCATGAGCCTGAAACCCAAGCTGAAAGCCCTCAGGGTGAGTCTCTATACTCCCCTGAGCAGCCAAAAAGGGACAGCCCTATCACAGGCCCAATGCCTTTAGACATTGATCAAAGTCCCGGGTCATTAGGTTTCACTTCCATATCCTTTACTGACCTTTTAATTGGAGCTGATGAAGAGATTATGTCTCTTAGGGCAATGAAGTTGATCCACAACACCCTTTCAAGGATCGACAGAGCCCAGAGAGACCTCTTATCTCTAGCCCCCATCAGCAAACCTTTCATGCGGTGAGTCCTACTTATGTGGAGGGGACTCATGTAGATTCAGCTGCCACTACTAAAGGAGTCTCAATGGATCCTCAGGATAGTGGTAACATCACTAAGACTGAATCTACGGCAACCATGCCCTTTGATGACTCTGAAAGAGACATCTTTGAGCAAGGGAAACCAGGGTGCCAAGAAACCATATCTGGTGGTGAGGATGAACATACAAGGTATGTTACCTCATCTCCCTGTGATTCTTCAAAAGAAGATGAGGGAAGAATGCAACTTACCATTCAAGACCTACTTTCTAAAGTCTCAAATCTTGAATCCAAGGTTAGGACTTTAGAGGATAGGTCTGCCACTCAGCAACTTGAGATTGAAACTCTCAAGGCCAAACTAGCTGAGAAACAGATTGAGAGGTCTGTTACGCATGTACCACTCAGGTCTCCTTGACCTCTTCCTCTAGCTCATCAAGCTCACAGGATGATGCTACCAAAAAGGGGGAGAGTGTTAGAGACAAAGTCAAAGACAAGAGGAAACCCAAAGTCAAGCTCTCACTTCCTTGAGATCAAAATATCCTGTGCAACAAGCTTCAACTTCCCTGAGCCTCCTCAGTTGTCATTCAAGTATCAAAGGATGCTCCAAGATCTCAATAGGTTCTTTAACAAGTTCCTATTGGAATATCTTATAGAACAGCCAAGTCTTGATATGTCTGTGATCTACTTCAGAGCTCAAGAGCTTTGGAGGTTAAATGCACCTTCTACCATTATTGAGTTGGTCAAACTAAGGTCCAAGTGGAACCTAAGATTAACTTCGAAGGGGAAACAAGGACTGATGGCCCAGCAACTGAAGCAGTTGGGACAGATAGTGCATTTTCACAGACTTCCGAAGCACAATTCAAAGCCTCGGAAGAACAATTTCAAACTTCCAAAGCTGAGATTGCTGCTGCGGAAGGACTATTCTCATTATCCGGTGATCTAATAGTCACAGATGCAATCCTGGAACTTGCATCTGAGGTTAATATGGAGGATTTTCTCACCCAACCTTTAGCTCTAAAATCAGCATTAATTCCAGCTCCAATCTCTACTACTCAACCTGAATCTTCCATCCAAGAACCCCCAAAGTCTAGTACTTCCGAAGAAATCAAAGGAAAGAGGAAGATGACTTTGGAAGAGCTTCAGGAGGAAGAAAGGTTGGAGAAACTCAAAAGAAAAGGTAGGCTGACATCTCGAAAACTGCTAGCTGCAAGTACCAAAGCAGCTGCAGCCAACCAGGAGGCGGTCAACAATCGAAAAAGGGTAGGGATATCGATAGACTTGTTAGTCTAGAAGCTGCAACTGAAGATGTACTCCTGCTACCATTAGAGGAGTTAATAGAGCTGGAAAAGGCAACCTTGCTTCTAAAACAGCAAAAAGAAGAAGCTGCAAGGATGGCCTTAGAAGAAGAAAGGGAGAGGAAAGAAAAAGAAGTTGATCTACAGCTTAGGAGGGAAAGGATAACTTTCCTAACCTCCAGAGGTTTCTCTCAAGAAGAATTATCTCCACATAACAATGATACGATCTTACGGCTCTTCAACAAAGAGCAGGATCAAATGGAGAAAGAGAGAAAGAGAGTTGAAAGGGAAAAGCTATTGCAGAAGAAGAAGAAGGAAGAGGAAGCAAGACTGGCTGGTGCCAAGAAAATAGGTGAGAAGGCCTGGATGAAGATCTATCTCAAAGCTCATGGCTTCGGTGGCAGGCGGGTGGGTCCTATGTCAGAAAAGACTCTCCAGCGACATGTGAGTGACATTAAGGCTGACATTCGCGTGGGGAAGAGGAAGGAGATGTATAGAAGGGGAGAGGGGATGACCTTCAAAGCAACCACTCAACCCAAACTCCAAACCCAACCACAACCTGAACCTATACCCTTTTCACTCCCCATCAAAACCAAACCAACCACTAAACCATACACCCCTGAACCTACATCATCACCCCTACCAACCCCTTCACCTCAACAACCTAAACTACTCATCCTCCAACCCAAAACTCTAGCCAGAACCCAAACACCTCAACCTACCCATCAACCCATCAAACCATTCCCTCAGCCTTCTAAACATCTCTCCTACAAGAATTCAAGGCAGTCAAGACAAAGCTCATAAAATGCACAACTCTGAGCGATATCTCCTATGAGGAGGATTCTGTCAATTTGACCTATGTTGACGGATCCTCAAGTTCCCTCACTAGAGATCAATTTCTTGATCGCCCAGAGGAACATTGGATCAAGCTGCAAATCTCCTTGGCCTCAATTCAGACACTTTGAATGAGGAAGAAAAGAAGTTAAGGAGAAGGCTGGTGACTCTACTAGATACCAAGAAAAGCGACCGGGTGCCAAGACAACCTCTTGCACCTAGAAAGAAGATCATCCAGTGGAGGTTTGAAGACTCTTCTCACAACTTTATTGTTGAAAGAGAGAATGGAGAGCTCAACAGGATGAGTACCTCATCTTTGCTACACTTAAGCAGATTTGACATTGCTGAGTTACCAGAAAAGACATTCTCCAACCCTTCAAACTCTGATGTAGCTGCCCATGTTAGAAATCATCTAGGCGGCCTTCATATGGCCAAGCTAACTGCTAGAAGCAAGGTTGAAGAAGAGTTGAAACTGAGAGAAGAGGAGGAAAGGAAGGGATCAGCAACCAAAGGCAAAGCCTTTTTACAAATGGTTGAAGGTCCTGAACTTGAATCCATAGTTAGATGAGAGTATGACTATAACTCCCGTCAACTAACTCTTTTCAGGTGGACACAAAAAAGGGTACATGTCATTCAGAGTCATAGACTGGATCTCCTATCCACTAATGACTTGTACAAGCTTCTCAGCACCACTTCAGGGAAGTACAAAGAGACAGACAAATATCTTTTGTCCCTGGTGCTAAAAGCTTTGAGAAGCAGAAATAAGTGACGTTTTGGTAGCATCATCCTAGGGGGAGTTTGTTGGATCTAGAAAGGCTGGTGCAACCAAAACCAAGTCACTTAGAAGATTTTGGTACAACAAATAAAGGACTTCCGAAGCTAAGTGTGGAACTTCCGAAGGAAAAAGGAGCTCTTCCGAAGACAAAGTGTAAAACTTACTTCCGAAGGAAAAATTCCAACTTCTGAAGAAAAAGAACCTACTTCCAAAGTTCAAGACATAGAAAGAAAGATCTGAAGTCAACTTCCGAAGTACAGAAGTCCTCAAGCCTCGGAAGTATAGAAGCCTCTTCCGAAGTATAAGTGGCTTCAGAGGAACTTGTTCTTCTGAAGCCAACTTACCTTCGGAAAACACTACAATTATCCAGTGGACATAAGTATGGTCTCCCTGACACTCCACTGCAAATCTCTGAGATACTGCATGGCGTTTTCTCAAAAGCCATGTACTTGACCATACTTTAATCCACTATTTACCTTTTTATGTTAGTACAGTTGCCATCTTTAGTTTGTGACAAAAGGTAAGTCATGGACATGTCATGACTACCATATCTTAGATAATACTTTATCTAAGATACCTTAACTTTAGCATTGTAGTATATGCTTTAGTCTTAGGTTTCCAGCTGGTATCAAAGTATATCTGGCTGTAGGATCTAGTATATATAGTTTCTCATTGTAACTCATGTATCATGCTTGTAAGAGTTTTGTAATATCTTGAGTTGAGAAGTAATATATACAAGTACCTTGAAAATTTATTTTTGTATGTTCCTTTACTACTTATTATATTATTATCAACTCTTGTAAAAGACTTTACTTCATCTGAGTTCAGTGTTTCTATAAGTGAGTTTGAGAGAAATCCAAGTATCATCTTATGTACTTAAGATGAAAAGCCACATTAATCACCTCGAGAGGCTTAACTACCCCATCTCAAAGGAGTTGGCCAAAGATTAGATCCTTAATGGCCTAACTAAAAGGTTTGAGACATTCATAATGAATTACAATATGAACGGGTGGGAAAAGAGCATTGATGAGCTTCACGCAATGCTCAAAATAGCCGAGGCAGGGATGGTTAGAAAGGTTCTACGTGTTCTCTCGATCAATGAGGGAGGAAATAAGAAAAGGCCATTCCCCGATCCCAAGGAAAGTGTTTCCAAAGGAAAGGGGTACATCAAAGGCAAAGGGAAAGGCTAAAGCAGAACCTCGAAAGCCTAAGCTTAAGAAGCCTATGGTAACGGAGAATGATCCATGCTTTGAGTGAGGTGAGATAGGACATTGGAAAAGGAATTATCCAACCTATCTCAAAGAGTTGAGAAACAAGAGAGATATTGAGCAAACCTCAGGTACAACTTTCATGATTGATATTGGTTTAAATGTTACTTTATCAAACAAATGTGTATTGGATACCGGATCTGGAACTCACATTGGCAATTTGTTGCAGGGGTTCAAAAGAAATATGCACTCAAGAACAGAGACACAAGTCTCTACATGGGCAACAGAGCAAAAGTTGATGTCGAAGCCCAAGGAGACTATATTTTGAAACTTTCAAATGGTTTGGAAGTTGTTCTTAAGAACATTTTGTATGCTCCTAGTTTGACTAGGACATAATTTTGGTTTCCCTTTTAAAACAATGTGGTTATGAGTTAAAGTTTGTTAACAATGGTATTTATGTTTGTATGGATGATATACTTATATTTCAAGCTATGCCTTTTAATGGTATCTATGAATTGGTTCATGATGATTCATCCTTTGATAACTCATTATACCAAACAAGCACCAAGAAACTTAAAATGGGTTTAAGTGATTCATATCTTTGGCATTGTCATCTTGGTCACATAAACAAGAATCAGATTCAAACACTTCAAAAGAATGGTCTTTTGAAAACAAATGAAAATGGTTCATTTGATAAGTGTGAATCTTGTTTACAAGGTAAGATGACCAAGTTGCCCTTTAGTGGTACTAACGAGAGGAAAAAGACTTATTGGGAATCATACATTCAGATGTATGTGGTCCTTTGAAGACAATGACAAGAATGGTGAAAGATACTTCATTACCTTTACTGACGATTACAATCGCTATGGTTATGTGTACTTGATGACACATAAATATGAAGCTTTTGAAATGTTCAAAATCTTTAAGAATGAAGTAGAAAATCAACTCAACAAATCTATAAAAGTTCTTCATTCAGATAGAGGAGGTGAATACCTCAGTGAGGCTTTTCAGGCTAATCTAAGAAGTTGTGGGATCGTCTCACAACTTACTCCACCCGAAACACCACAACATAATGGTGTATCTGAAAAGAGAAATAGAACCCTATTGGATATGGTTCGATCTATGATGGCTATAAGCTCACTACCTCTATCATTTTAGGGTTTCGCATTGCTCTCCGCGTCTCATATATTGAATATGGCCCCGACCAAGAAAGTGGATTCGACACCTTTTGAAATATGTCATGGAAGAGTTCCATCGCTATCATATTTAAATTTATGGGGTTGTGAAGCTTAAGTTAAGCTAAACACCCAAAACAAGCTGGAAAGTCGATCTAGTAAGTGTATATTTGTTGGATATCCCAAAGATTGTATAGGATGCTACTTCTTTAATCTAACAGAGCAAAAAATATTTATTGCTCGAAAGGTAGAGTTCTTGGAAGCTAAGTTCCTTATGGAAGGAATGATGTATAGAAAAGTGAAATTTAATGTGGATCAAGATCCACAAGCCGATACATGTTTGGTTGACACTAACAATCAACGCAACAAGTGATTGCTTATGCATCTAGACTACTAAACGATTATGATAAGAACTATACGACGCATGATCTGGAATTGGATGCCGTGGTGTTTGCTCTCAAAATGTGGAGGCACTGCCTCTATGGCACGAAATGCATCATCTACACTTACCATAGAAGTTTGCAAAACATTCTCGACCAAAATATGCTAAACTTGCGTCACAAAGATGGGTCGAGCTACTAAACGACTACGAATGCGAAATCCGTTACCATCCTGGTAAGGCCAATGTTGTGGCAGATGCTTTGAGCAAAAAGGAGAGAGAAAAGCCTCTTCGTGTACGAGCCTTAAGGATGAGTGTGTATACCAACCTTATCGCAAAACTGAAAGAAGCTCAAAACGAAGCATTAAAGGAAGAAAGATTAAAAGAAGAAGGGTTAACAGGAATGGAAAAGCGATTTGAGATAGGGGACGATGGTACATACAAGTACGATGGGAGAACATGGGTTCCGAAGCACGGAGGAATTCGAGAGTAATCCTCGACGAAGCCCACAAATCTAGATACTCGGTTCATCCTGGAAGGGATAAAATATACCAAGATCTAAAGTCACTTTTCTGGTGGCCTAGAATCAAGAAATCAATCACTATTTATGTTAGGAAATGTCTAACCTGTGCCATGGTAAAAGCTAAAAAACAAAAACCATCAGGACGTTACAACAACCCAAAATCCCAGAATGGAAATGGATAACATCACGATGGATTTTGTTACAAAGTTACCCAGAACATTTAGAGGCCATGATGCTATTTGGGTGATAGTGGATAGGCTAACAAAGTCAGCTCACTTTTTGCCAATTCGAGAAGACTACGACTTGACGAAATTGGCCCAACTATATGTCGATGAGATAGTAACTAGGCATGGAGTGCCTCTGTCGATTATCTTTGATCGTGATAGCCGTTTCACTTCTCGTTTCTGGAAATCATTCCAGCAGGCTTTATGAACTCGTTTGGATCTAAGCACCACGTACCACCCACAAACTGAAGGTCAGAGCGAGAGAACCATTCAAGCTTTGGAGGATATGTTAAGAGCTTGTGTGATTGACTTTGGTGGAAACCAGGACAACCATCTCCCTTTGGTGGAATTCGCCTATAATAATAGTTATCATGTAAGTATCAAGGCAGCTTCGTATGAGGCTCTATACGGCAGGAAATGCCGATCACCATTGAGCTGGAATGAGATCGGTGATAGCCAAGTAATGGGACCCGACATCGTGTTGGAGACCACCGACAAGATTTTTAAAATTAAGGAACGACTAAGGGCAGCCAGAGACCGATAGAAGAAGTACGCTGATAGGAGACGGAAACCTTTAGAGTTTCAAGTGGGTGACGGAGTAATGCTAAAGGTAGCACCATGGAAGGGAACCATGAGGTTCAGAAAGAGAGGAAAGTTAAGCCCGAGATACATTGGACCATTTGAAATACTTGCAAGAATTGGCCTTGTGGCTTACAAATTGAAACTACCTCAGAGGTTGAGCTACATACACGACACCTTCCATGTGTCGAACTTGAAGAAGTGCATGGTAGACAAAACCCTAGTGCTACCATTGAAAGAAGCAAGAATCTATAACAAGTTGAACTTCGTGGAGGAGCCCATAGAGCATGCCGCTTGGTCAAGCAACTCAGGTGGAGCCGCATACCCAAGGTCAGGTTAGATAGAACTCAAAGCGAGGACCTAAGTTCACTTGGGAGCATGAAGATGAGATGAGAAAAAATTATCCACACCTCTTCAAACCCACCCATTCAGATTCTAATCGAAGCTAAAATTTCAGGACGAAATTTCCTAAATGGTGGGAGAATGTAGCAACCGACCTCAAGGTCGTTATTCTAACCCTAATCTACTTGCATCATTACCCGTCTTATGAGTACTATTGATAGAAACAATCTAACTCTATTAGTGAATTTGGAATCATCTTTTGCTATTTGTTCCATTTTGATTTTATGTGATTTTAGTGACTTTTAGTTAATTTGAGTTTTACCTTTTGAACTTAGTGTTCCGGGAAATTCAATTAGTCACCCTTACTACGAAATCAATTTTATTAGCGAACATTAAAATGTGTGCATACATACACACTTGTAAATTCTCGGTTCATGCATGCATGGACATGCACAAGACACACAACTAACAACATCTACCAATAATATTCTATACTACACTACAAAATTATACCACTTAATAATTATTTTACAATTAAAATTCAAAATTAACCCCCACAAAAGACAAATCTCGGCCGCCCCCCTCTCCCCCAATCACCACACTTCTACACCACTACACACCACCACCTTCAACCATCCACTCCTCATTCATGCAAGCATTTCCACCTCTCTCACTCTCCCACTCTCTTCTCTTGGTTTCTCTCCAGAAAAACACGCACACACCACGGTTTTGAACACCATTGCAGCCCCATATTCGAAGAACAACACCATACATCCAGCCAAGCTCAAACATGCGAGAAGGTGCCATTTTGTGAAGATTGGTGCTTGATTCTTGCAAGTCCGAGATCCTACAGCACTTGTTTGAGTTTCTCCAGCCTTTTCCAAGGCTTCCCAGACCACTCTCCACCATCTACACTCTCCAAAACATGAACAATACCAAGTGTAAGCTTCATGTCACCCGAAGGTGGTCATTTCATGTGTTTTCTTCACTTTTCTTTTAAAAACACCTCCTCTCTTTGTTGTACCAGAAACCCGACACCATCATCTTGTTCTTGAGGAGCTTTCAAATTCACAAAAGGTATCTCACACGGTATATTGGTCATTCTTGAGGTGGAAACCGATTTCCACCATGAAAACCCTCTTTTTGGGTGTTTTGCACCATCTAACTTGTAAATCTTGTAATCCTTGAAAGAAAAACTTGTAATCTGCTTGCTAATGGTTTAATGGACTCCTAATAACCTGTTTTTAAAGTTACAAAAGGTTATATAACTCGAACATGTGGTTATTGCACGGACTACACCTTAAAAACCTTCTTTTTACATGAAATAACACTATTTAAGCATTTGTTTGAAAACCCTCTCAACCAAGGTTCATAGACTGCACATGAACGACTTTGAACACCTTAATAATCTGATATTAAGTAAATAAGGTTTTGGTAATGTTTAAACGCATGTTATAAGGATTTACACATGTGTTATGGTCAGTTATGGCTTAATCACTAAGTTGATAGTTCATTTTGTATTGGATGACCTAGCCGTGGTTGGAGAATGATTCAGAATGTTTTGATGAATATTAAGTATGTAATTAATGGTTATCTCTGGAAATTAAAGACATGTTAAGATTAGACCCACTTTAGTCATTTTCGGGACCCGAAACATGGTAAAACAACTTTAAAAATAATAAAACATGGATTTTAACCATCTTAAAAAGTATTACAGGCTTAATAATGGTTAATAAAGTTTCTAGAGTCAGGGTAATTTAAATGGTCAAAAGGATAAATTAAATGGCATTTTAACTAGAAACAGGTATTAACGGGTGATGTTTTTGAGAAAAATCCAAGAAAAAGGGGTTTAAAGCTAAGATTTAAAAACCATGTCATTTCACTAAGTTAAGTGTTAAAAGACCTAAAGGATTTGAAATATTGATCAAATAAGCTTTTAAATGGTCAAATTCGGTTGAAAACGCGTTTTAAGGGGTTAAACGTAAAACGAGGCTTTCAACTGTTAGAGGCAAAAGTTCACTCTTAAAGGAATTGAAACTTATAAATATGTCCTTAAGATGATACCTACCGGTCCAAGACTCAAATTAGGAAAATCCTTAATTAACCGTTAAAACTCTCCGCTTTTACCGCAACCGGGAACGTTCAACGCATAGGTTTTAACCGGATCCATTAACTGAAAATTTGGAATGCTTACTCAATAATAAGTCAATTTTTACTCTAAGAACCTGATTTTTGCTTAATAGTCATAAAGAGTAAGAAACCAAACTTGGGGGTAGAAACTGACAATTTTGAAACTTGAGGGCCTAAACTATAAAATTTTACCAAACTTTATAACCGACTCATACGAGACTAATAATCACTTGAACAGCATATTGACCCTATATCCTTAACTTAATGGTGTAAAATCCTAAATTATATGGGAAACCATGACTTTCCATAAAAGGAAACTTTTTATACAAACCCTCACGAAATCAAAGCCTTATCTGACAGCTAAATCTTTGACCCACTTGTTGCACCTTAAATAAGTTTAGAGCAGTAGCTTACCACTTAATATATTCATGTTAGGGTGCTAGACTTGTGACATTCCCGGCGCACGAAGAATTATTTTATTTGGCTTAACACCTAAGGTGAGTTCTAGTGATCTCCTTTTTACTACTGCTTTAGGGTGAACATGCTCTGTTATTTATGAACTACATTTGTGCTTTACTTGGTGATTGTATGTGGGATTTATCGTTACCTGCTAATACTTATATCATGATCATTAATTCTTTCATGAACCGCTTGTTTTATATGGATAGATCTAGTTAGGGAATCCCCCACACCATTGGCTTTCTATAACACCCAGCTATTTTTAGACAAGAAAGATGAATAAAGTGAAAGAAAAGAAGAAAAGAAATAAAACTCAGTCTAGGGTAAAAGTGTCGAAAGGACAAAATTTTTGAAAATGGGTGTACAAAGTAGCATGCCCGCCCATGCCATGCCACTTTTCACTTTGGAGTTCGGATTTTAGAGAGAGAAAGAGTAGAGCTTGGGTTGAAGAAGAACAAGAACAAAGAATTCAAATTCAACGTAACAATTCATGCTTTTATGGTGTTCTTGACTGAGCATATCCTCGGGTTTATGCTTATGTGTGTTTGTATGTGTTCGGATATGTTTTTAGTGGGTTTCTAAGTAGTTGAATTTAATTTGCAAACGAGTTTGGAGGAAGCCATACTCAAAAGCTGCAAAGGTGAGTTATAGAACCCCTCTTTTACTGGTTTTTAACTGATTTTAGGGGCTGGAAATACATGAATGTATATTTTTAGTTAACTGGGTTTCGGACCCGTATGCTTGAATGTGTGTATGATGATGTTATGATGTGATGTGTGACTATGTTCATGCTTGATGATGTTGATTGTGTTTCAAAGGCTTAGAGGGTAAGATTTAAGCTTAGAACCTAATGAATGGTGCATGGGAATCGAATTTAATGTGTTAGACCCACTTGTTAAGTTTTTAAATCTGCCTAAGTGTTTGGAAGTAAATGCGGATGGAAAGGGTTATACGGATCAACACTAACCTATGGGTAAGTCAATGCGGATGAACATTGACTAAGTGCATGAAATGCGGATGAGCATTTGACTAAGTCTGGGAAATGCGGATTAGTAAGTCCAAGGCAGACAATGTGGATGGACTATAGCAAATACGGATGAAGTAACTCTAATGCGGATGAACTATAGCAATGCGGATGAAGTAAATCCAATGCAGATGAAATATAGCAAATGCGGATGAAGTAAATCCAATGCGGATGAACTATAGCAAATGTGGATGAAGTAATCAAATGCGGATGAACTATAGCAAATGTGGATGAACACTTAGAAAATTCTAACTTTTTGGGGAAAAAGAGGTAATGTAGGCTTTGACCTAGGAGATTCCCAAGGGTTATGAAAGTTGACTTTTGAGGTCATAGATGGTATGTTGGGCATGTAATGTATTGTGATTGACTCTTATGCATGATGATGACGTTCCACGGTTAAACATGATTATGTTTGTATGTATGATGCCCTGCATGATAATGTATGAATGATATGTTTATGTTCCTTGTGATGATGTATGTTTATCTTTCTATGACTTTACGTGTTATGAAATGAAGGACAATGAAGAAGAGCATGAAGTAAGAGTGCATGCACTAACAGGTAATGAAAGTAATGATACATTGTAGGCATGGCAAGCACATTGAGGTCTTTCTTTGTAATTGGCCATTTGCATAGAACTATTGTTGCATACCTTAGGTACTGTGACCACGAGGTGCGATGCACCGTTACGAAGGTCTATGAGAGGCCTAGGTCTAGAACCATGAACAGAAAGGTATTGCTTATGGCAATGGTACATGTACATTCATACCTTAGGTACTGTGACCACGAGGTGCGATGCACCATTATACAATGTCTATGAGAGGCCTAGGTCCAGAACCATGAACAGAAAGGTACTGCTTTTGGCAATGGTACATGTACATTCATACCTTAGGTACTGTGACCACAAGGTGCGATGCACCATTATAGAAGGTCTATGAGAGGCCTAGGTCTAGAACCATGAATAGAAAGGTATTGCATAGTAAACCTAAACTTTACCCTAGGTACTGTGACCACGAGGTGCGATGCACCATTATAGAAGGTCTATGATGGGCCTACGTTCAGTACCATGAACAGAAGGGAAGGGTTTTGGATGACAGGAAGGAAAGTAAAGAATGAGGCACGAAAGATTAAAGAAGATAATGATGATTATTTGTATGTACGTATGATGTATGATCATGAACGAATGTAAAGTATAGTATAATTTTGAAAGAAAGCAAAGAACGGTTTTATGAAATAAAGTATGTTTTGTTATAAAACTAGAACTCACTCAACAACGCTGACTTTTATGTGTTTCCAGTTGGCAGGTGATGTTGCTGAGGATGGCACGAGGCAGCTGCTTAGCTTTTTTAGATGGCAGCCATTTATATAAAGCTTTGTGATGTAATACAACAATGAAATTTTGTAACCGACAAACAATGCATTATTTTGAAAAAGTTTTTATGATGAAATGAAATGCCATTTTTGAATGTTTCCGCTACGAATGTTTATTTAAAATAACTGTAAATGTATGTTTTATGTGTAATGGTTGACCAGCTGTAAGCATCCCGGGAACAGGGCCTTACAAGTTGGTATCATAGCCAAAGTTAAGTGAAATGGGTAAATTTTCAAATGGACCTAACTTAAAATGAGAAGGGACGGAAAAGGGAATGGGATGCCAATCTGAGTAGCTGCGTGCCATCAGGTATTTTCGTAAAGATAATTGGTTTTATGTGTGCATGGCATGTGGTTATGTGTTGTATGTAGATTTAAATACTTATGTAGTCAGGATAGGTAATGCTTAGGGTATGAAGAGTAAAGTAAGTGGCTAATCACAACTGGCCAGTAATTAGGGACTTACTATACTTGCCATAAACTGAGCTGTTTCCTTGAATGACCGTATTAGTCTTTAAACCTTTCAGTGTGAGTTAGAGGATGGACGGTGGTAGATCATCTAAAGCTTCGCGTGGTGGTGGACGTGGTGCTGAACCACGGGTTACGAGAGGAAGGCCTAGGGCCGAAGAGGTGGTCATGAAGAACCAGAAACCCCTCATCTGGAGGGTGGAGATAAGAGTGCAACCTGAGAGCCTTAGTGAAGGAGGCAGTTGTGGAAGAAGTGCATCAAGTCATCCGACGATCCTACCTTCTGTGGTGACTGAAGTGATAAAGCTAGTTAGAGAAGGGGAGAGAAGGGAAAGGCGTAGACCTACGGGCGAGAGAAGACAGCCCGAGACTAAGACGGTTCCATCTAATGCGGAGAAGAAAGAGGAAGAAGCAGAGCCTACGCCGGAGGCCGTACAGGGCTGTAACTATGGGGCATTTATGAGATTCAAGCCCCCAACTTTCGATAGAAATGGCACTGCAGCTGCTGCTCCCGGTGGGTGAGGGAAATGGAGGTTGTTCTTGATATCAGTGAGTGCTGTGAAGATCAAAAGGTGAAGTTCGCTACCCACTCTTTTGTGGATTCGGCTCTGTGCTGGTGGGACAACATTGTCCAAGCCGAGGGTAGCAGGGCCATCGGGAGGATGAGATGGTCTGAGCTGAAGAAGTTGGTGATCGAGGAGTTTTTTCCTCACCGGGAAATGGACAAGGTTGAGAGGGAGTTCCTGCAACTAGAGGCAGGAACTATGAGCACCAACAGTACACCACGAAATTCAATGAGATGGCACGTCTGGTGTCGGATCAGGTGACACCTTTCTCTCGAAAAATCAAGAGGTATATTCAGGGTTTGCCAGTGGATATTCGCAGGCACATGATCGCTGCCCGGCCGAGCATGTTAGGTCGGCAGTGGATTGGCAGGGAGATTGTATGATGAGAGGACGGTGGTGATGAAGGAAGGTGGAAAGAAGAGTGGTGGTGAGCGAAAATGGCAGGGGAAGAGGTTTGGTCGGGGGTATGCTTTGATGGGTAAGAAGAAGGCACAGGTGGATGACCGCCGTGTCGTTGCATCGGGTGCAAGTATAAAGAAGTGTGTTAAGTGTGGGAGAGAACATAGCAGGGAATGCAGGCTGGGGCTGAATGTATGCTTCAAAAGTGGGAAGCCGGGGCACATAGCCAAGGACGGTCATACGGTCTGATGTTTTAACTGTGGCATGGAGGGTCAGTGAACAAGGATTGTAAGAAGCCTAGAGCTGAGAGTTCCGGGGCGAAGAAACAGGAGGTAAAGGACCAAGGGCTAGCGCCAAAGCATTCACGATGACACGGGAGGAGGCTAGGACGGACCCTGACGTTGTGTCTGGTACGTTTTTGTGAACCAAACTTTAGCTTCCGTGTTATTGATTTTGGTGCCGGTAAAAGTTTTATTTCTGCTACTTTCTGTACTAAGCTGGCTGTTAGTAGTAGACACGTCAATGGGCCCTTTGATGTAGAAATGCCATAGGTAAGTCTACCCGAATCTCTGAGAGGATAGAGGGTTGTGACGTGGAACTAGAGGGTCATAAATTTCGGTTAGACCCTTCGTGATGACCTTAGGTGGTTTTGATTTGGTTCTTGGGATGGACTGGTTAGCAGACTTCGAGGAGAACATTGTGTGCCGCAAGAAGATGATTCAGCTAAGCGCCTAACGGGAGTTCGGTGAGGGTTTATGGTGATCGGGTCATGACAATTCCGAAAGTGATTTCGATGGCGGTGGCGGGAAAGTGTATGAGGCTTGGATGTAGCGCCTACTTGGCTTATGTAAAGGATGTAGACACGCTAACATCACAACTGTCTGATGTACCGGTTGTGTGTGACTTTCCAGACGTGTTCCCTGAAGACTTACCAAGAGTGCCACCTGACAAAGAGATTGAATTTCAGATTGATCAGATACCGGGAGCCCAACCTGTTGCCAAGGCACCGTATCGGTTGGCTCCGACGGAGATGAAAGAGTGATGGAGTAGTTGCAAGAGCGCTGGATAAACGGTTCATCAGACCGAGTATCTCTCCTTGGGGTGCTCCGGTCTTGTTTGTGAAAAAGAAAGACGTCAGTATGAGGATGTGTACCGACTACCGTGAGCTGAATAAGTTGACGGTGAAGAACCGATAACCCTTACCAAGAATAGATTATTTGTTCGATCAACTTCAAGGTGCTAGTTGGTTTTCAAGGATCGATCTTCGATCGAGCTATCATCAGCTTAAAGTGAAGGAGCAGGATATCCCTAAAATAGCTTTTCGTACGCGCTATGGTCACTACGAGTTTCTTGTCATTTCCTTTGGTTTGACCAACGCGCCAGCTGGCTTTATGGATCTGATGAATCGGGTGTGTGGCCGATGCTTCATAATTAGTGATTGTGTTCACGGATGATATCTGATTTATTCGAGAAGCAAGGATGAGCATGCCGGTCATATTCGAGAGGTTTTGGGACGTTGAGGAGGGAGAAGTTGTATGCCAAATTCTCCAGTGTGCATTTGGTGCATGAAGTTCAGTTCTTGGGTCATGTGGGGAATCCGAGGGGATGATCGTCGACGGCTATGGTGGAGGCAGTGACGCAATGGAAATTTCCAAAGACGCCATCCGAGATTCATAGTTATTGGGTTGGCGGGTTACTACAGGAGATTCATTCAAGACTTTTCCAAGATCGCTTCTCCACTAACCAAGTTGACCCAAAAAGATGTGAAGTTCATATGGGGTCAAGCTCAAGAGAAGGCATTTGAAGAATTAAAGGCGAGGTTGACTCAAGCTCTTTTCTGTCATTACCCGATGGGAGCGAAGATATGGTGGTTGTTCTAATGCTTCCTACTGGGGTTTGGGGTGCGTGTTAATGCAGAGAGAAGGTTATAGCCTATGCGTCCTGACAGTTGAAGGTTCATGAGGTCACTACCCTACTCATGACTTGGAGCTAGCAGTCCTGGTCTTGCACTAAAGATTTGGAGGCACTATCTTTACGGTACGAAGTGCACCATTTTCACTGACCACAAGAGCTTGAAGTACTTCTTCGAGCAAAAGGATCTGAACATGAGGCAGAGGAGGTGGTTGGAGCTTATAAATGATTATGATTGTGAGATCCATTACCATCGGGGCAAGGCCAATGTGGTGGTTGATGCCCTTAGCCGAAAAGAGAGGCCTGAGCCGATTCGGGTGAAGCATATCAGCTGATCATGACCTCGATATGATGAAGCAAGTCAAAGAGTTTCAAGATGAGGCACTCTAAAAGAAGATCATCTTAACTCTGAAAGAATGAGAGGTCTAGGTGGGGAATTGGGTAAAAACACATTCGGTGTTAGAACCTGATTCAGTGGTGTGTGGATTCTCGTTTTGGGAATCTACGAGTGAAGATTTTAGATGAAGCTCACAAGACTCGATACTCCATTCATCCAGGTGCCACAAAAAGGTATCAAGATATGAAGAAATATTATTGGTGGCCGGGTATGAAGCGCGACGTGGTGGAGTATGTGAGTAAGTGCCTTACTTTCTTGCAAGTGAAGGCCGAGCATCAAAAGCCGTATAGGAAAATCCAACCTTTGGA
This sequence comes from Flaveria trinervia, assembly GCA_025506515.1. Lineage (NCBI taxonomy): Eukaryota > Viridiplantae > Streptophyta > Magnoliopsida > Asterales > Asteraceae > Flaveria > Flaveria trinervia. The sequence continues at coordinate 75,633 of JACCIX010001088.1, forward strand.
TATACCAGAATGGAAGTGGGAGCACATCACCATGGTTTCATGATGAAGCTGCCACGTACTCCGAAAGGGTATGATGCCATATGGGTGATTGTGGACCGTCTGACGAAGAGTGCTCACTTCCTACCGATTCGCGAGACATATTCAACTGAGAGGTTGGCTGACCTATTCATCAAGGAGATTGTAACTCGTCATGGCGTGCCGGTGTCTATTGTGTCTGATCGTGACACCCGGTTTACGTCTAAATTCCGGAAGAATTCCACGATGCTATGGGGACGAGGTTACATATTAGCACGGCTTATCATCCCCAAACTGATGGTCAGTCGGAAAGGACCATTCAGACAATGGAAGACATGCTTCGGGCATGTGTGATTGATTTTGGTGGAAGTTGGGATGACCACCTACCATTAACTGAATTCTCATACAACAACAGTTATCATGCCAGCATTAGTATGCCACCTTACGAGATGCTATACGGTAGGAGATGCAGAACACCCATCTGTTGGGGTGATATGGTCAAAAGGAGTTAGGGAGCATTGAAGTAATCGAGGCTATGACTAAGAAGGTTGAGAAGATCAAGGCCATCATGAAGGCAGCCAAAGATAGATATAAGTCGTACGCCGATAAACGACGTAGACCATTTGAGTTCCAGGTGGGTGACCAGGTTATGTTGAAGGTCTCACCTTGGAAGGGTATCATTCGTTTCCGAAAGCGGGGCAAGTTGAGCCCGAGATACATAGGCCCTTTCCGGATCATTGCTCGAGTAGGAGAGGTAGCCTATAGATTAGAGTTACCCGATGAGTTAAGTGGAATTCACCTGACTTTCCATGTATCTCATCTGAGGAAGTGCTTAGTTGATGAAGGTATGATTGTTCTATTGGCAGATATTGTTGGACCAAAAGAACCAATGAGCCAAGATCAGAAAACCTCTAAGTCCCACACGGTATCACCACAACTGCTGAAAGCCTCATCAGTAGTTTGACAAGTGCTGAAGACTTCAACAGCTGAAGATCAAGTGCTGAAAACCTTAACAGCTGAAGAACCAAAGTGCTGAAGTACAACAGCTGAAGAACACAAGTGCTGAAGCTGAAAGACCAAAGTACTGAAGTACAACAGCTGAAGAGTTCACAAGTGCTGAAGATCAAACAACTGAGTACAAAGTCTGAAGACAAAGACTGAAGACATCAGCTGATGATATCTACTGAAGTCATCAGCTGATGAAACACCTGAAGGTCAAAGTCTGAAGATCAAGTACTGAAGCCTCAGTAGTTTGTCACAACTGCTGAAGAGTACTTCTTCAGTAGTTGTGATATCAGTAGTTTTATTTTTGTTTCAGTAGTTTTGTAAAACGACTGAAGAGCTTGTTCTTCAGTCGTTGTAGTTTCAGTAGTTTTATATTTTGTACTTAACTTACTGATATGTTCTCAGTAGTTGTGAACATTTCAGTAGTTTGTTAAGAATTAGTTATTTCTGTATTGGATCTGCCAGTTGTCATTTCCGTGACAACAGCAGTGACTGTTGCACTCTATATAAGGACTGACAACCTATTGTAATCCGTGAGTGAAATGAGTAATTCAATGGAATGGATGATTGATTCGATTAGAAATATTCTACATCTATAAACATTCCTAGAAATCAGAAATACATATTCTCTCCCTATATTGCTTGCTACAATTGTCTAATTCGTGTTCGTATTCCGCTGCTTTATATTCTGATACATCAAACTTGTGATCACTGATCCTGTCAGATATCAAAGTAGATGAACGGCTCAATTATGTAGAGCAACTAGTGGCAATCATTGATCGAAAGGAAAAGAGGCTGAGGAATAGAGTGGTTCCCCTTGTGCGTGTATAGTGGAAGCACAGGAAGGGATCCGAGTCTACGTGGGAGACTGAAGAAGAGATGAGGCAGCATTGCCCATAATTCATTGAGGAATAACAGGTTTCGAGGACGAAACCTATTTAAGGGGGGTGGACTTGTAACACCCGGCTATTTTTAGATGCGAAAGATGAATAAAGTGAAAGAAAAGAAGGAAAAGAAATAAAACCCAAGTCTAGGGGTAAAAAGTGTCCAAAAGGACAAAATGTTTGAAAAGTGGGTGTAAAAAGTAGCATGGCCACCCATGCCATGCCACTTTTCACTTTGGAGTTCGGATTTTAGAGAGAGAAAGAGAAGAGCTCGGTTTGAAGAAGAACAAGAACAAAGAATTTGAATTCAAGGTAAGAATTCATGCTTTTATGGTGTTCTTGACTAGTCATATCCTCGGGTTTATGATTATGTGTGTTTCTATGTGTTTGGGCATGTTTTTAGTGGTTTCTAAGCAGTTGAATTCAATTTGCAAACGAGTTTGGAGGAAGCCATACTCAAAAGCTGCAAAGGTGAGTTCTAGGACCCCTCTTTTACTGGTTTTTAACTGATTTTTGGGGTTGGAAATGCACGAATGTATGTTTTTACTTAACTGGGTTTCGGACCCGTATGCTTGAATGTGTGTGTGATGATGTTATGATGTGATGTTTGACTATGTTCATGCTTGATGATGTATGATTGTGTTTCTAGGGCTTAGAGGGTAAGATTTAAGCTTAGAACTAATGAATGGTGCATGGGAATCGAATCTGATATTTTAGACCCATTTGTTAAGTTTTTAAATCTGCCTAAGTGTTTGGAAGTAAATGCGGATGGAAAGGGTTAATGCGGATGAACATTAACCATTGGGTAAGTCAATGCGGATGAAGTCAAATGCGGATGAAGTCAATGCGGATGAACATTGACTAAGTGCATGAAATGCGGATGAGCATTTGACTAAGTCTAGGAAATGCGGATGAGTAAGTCCAAGGCAGAGGACAAATACGGATGAACTATAGCAAATGCAGATGAAGTAAATCTAATGCGGATGAACTATAGCAAATGCGGATGAAGTAAATCCAATGCGGATGAACTATAGCAAATGCGGATGAAGTAAATCCAATGCGGATGAATTGTATCAAATGCAGGTGAAGTAAATCCAATGCGGATGAACTATAGCAAATGCGGATGAACACTTAGAAAAACTCTGACTTTTTGGGGAAAAAGAGATAATGTAGGCTTTGACCTAGGAGATTCCCGGGGGTATGAAAGTTGACTTTTGAGGTCATAGATGGTATGTTGGGCATGTAATGTATTGTAATTGATGCTTATGCATGATGATGATGTTGCACGGTTAAACATGATGTATGTTATGTATGTATGATGCCCTGCATGATGATGTATGAATGATATCTTTATGTTCCTTGTGATGATGTATGTTTATCTTTCCTATGACCTTACATGTTATGATAATGAATGAGCGAAGTATTATGTAACGTAAAGTGAAAGATAATGAAAGAGGAACATGAAGTAAGAGTGCATGCACTAACAGGTAATGAAAGTAATGATAGCCTTGTAGGCATGGCATGCACAATGAGGTCTTCTTTGTGATTGACCATTTGCATAGAACTATTGTTGCATACCTTAGGTATTGTGACCACGAGGTGCGATGCACCGTTATAGAAGGTCTATGAGAGGTCTAGGTCCAGAACCATGGGCAGAAAGATATTGCTTATGGAAATGGTACATGTACATTCATACCTTAGGTACTACGACCACGAGGTGCGATGCACCGTTATAGAAGGTCTATGAGAGGCCTAGGTCCATAACCATGAACAGAAAGGTATTGCTTATGGAAATGGTACATGTACATTCATACCTTAGGTACTGTGACCACGAGGTGCGATGCATCGTTATAGAATGTCTATGAGAGGCCTAGGTCCAAAACCATGAACAGAAAGGTATTGCATAGTAAACCTAAACTTTTCCCTAGGTACTGTGACCACGAGGTGCGATGCACCGTTATAGAAGGTCTATGATGGGCCTAGGTTCAGTATCATGAACAGAAGGGAAGGATTTATGGATGACAAGAAGGAAAAGTAAAGAATGAGGCACGGAATATTAAAGAAGATAATGATGATATTATCTGTATGTACGTATGATGTATGATCACGAACGAATGTAAAGTATAGTATGATTTTGAAAGAAAGCAAAGAACGGTTTTATGAAAATAAAGTATGTTTTGTTATAAAACTAGAACTCACTCAGCAACGCTGACTTTTATATGTTTCCAGTTGGCAGGTGATGTTGCTGAGGATGGCACGAGGCAGCTGCTCAGCTCTTTTAGATGGCATCCATTTATATAATTTTGTGATGTAATACAACAATGAAATTTTGTAACCGACAAACGATGCATTATTTTGCAAAAGTTTTTATGAGGAAATGAAATGCCATTTTTTAATGTTTCCGCTACGAATGTTTATTTAAAATAACTATAAATGTATGTTTTATGTGCAATGGTTGACCAGCTGTAAGCGTCCCAGGAACGGGGCCTTACACTTCCATTCTAGGAAGGGTACCCAACTGAGATCCTGAGGGGTCGTTTGTGGCATGTGACAGGTTTTGTTAAGAAACTATGATGAACCATCCGGGCAGGTTTGGTACACTGGTTTGGGGCTCAGTTCTTCCTTCGGGAATAGCCGGTTAAACACAACTTTAGACAAGGCCAACTAGGACTGAGTGCAGGGTTGATTATGATTCTCCCATGATGTTTAAACTATGATTCATTTCTTTTATCAAATGAGGATTTTGTTAAGTCCTTTTGTTTTTTTAACTTTAAGCACTTGAATTCACCAAGCTTTTAGTTGACACAAATTTCTTTTTGAGCATGTTTCAGGTAATTTATGAAGAGATCCTAGTTGTTGTGAAGACCTAGACTTATACCCGTGACCATGGCATTGGCTTATTTTACTTAATGAACAATTTGAAAAATTTTACATTTCTGTTGAGCAAATACAATTTGTTTCTACGTTGGTTGTATAACTCATTTGGGGGCTGGATCTGTTTCTAGCCCCGGTATCTTTTGAAAACTTTTATGCTATGTGATATTCTCTCCTTTGAACTCTTTTAATGGTTTGTTTCTACTGCCATATGTTGTTGCTAGTCTATGACGTCCCACCCTACCTGGGCCCGGGGTGTGACAGTAACGATTTGTAAAAGCCATTAGTTGACTATTTAAAGCCATTTCAAAAGGTCATTTAATATTTTTCAAATTTGAGACACTTCAAGTGCCACGAGCGAAACTCACTGTTCTTCATCATCACCATTACCAAACCTGTGTCTACGATTCATTTCCTTTGATTAGTCCTCAGTTTTGATTCACTACAACAGTTGTATCGATCAAAAGGTGAAAATCTTTGAATTTTGTGACCTAAAATGTCAGACTTTGGAACCAATGATGAACATAGAACCCTAGGTCAAGAAAGGAAACTCAAACTCAGATTTGATTTAAGAAATGATTATCATTTTCGACTACAATGAACATGTTAACTAAGAAGAATAACAACCAACAAGTGATTTCCAAAATTGTGTTTATCGTATGAACAGAGCATAACAAAAGATGAAAATATTGAAAGAAAATCTTGAATCTAAGAGTTGAAAAAGGTTAAAAAATAAATATGATCTCTCCAAACATGAAAATCAAAATAATAGTGATTATTCATGTTAACATCAAGCTTACGAATGATTCCTATGGAACAGTACCTTCAAACAGTCAACTTTAACCATCAAAAGTCAAATTGATAAAACTTGCTTGATGTATGCTTTACAATCTGATAATTATTATCAAATAATCTAATTCATATGCCTTTAATGCAAGGTACATGGCAAATCTCACTTGGAGCAAGGTCCATAATGTTAGCGGTTATCTTGACCCTGATGTACTTGGGGCTGAAGATCTTAGAGACATGATTAGATTCATTTCCACTACCAGAGTGGCTCATGCAATTACAGTTAGACCAATCATTTATGAGAGATTCCTAAGGTCTTTATTGAGCACAACTGTGGTGATAGAGATAGATGGTCAAAGAACTCTCTCTGGAAGGATCACTAATTCATACTCTGACTATCACTAAAGAAATTGTGAGACAGTGTCTACAGTTTGGTGATGATGCCAACACTCCCATAGAGCTTGAAGATGATGATATCACTTCTTTCTTGGACAATATTGGATATAAGGGAGGATTTGAAGGCAAACAGATTGTAAAAATATTAGTTGACTTACAATGGAGGTTCCTGATTCATCTCTACCAACATTGTTAGATAGGATGGAATGACATTCTGGTAATCACATCATCTACCATATGTGCTTTATGCACTACCCAGCTAATGGGTGCGGATAGTATATATGTTTTGATATAGATTTATTGCACAGATTCAGTTTCAATTGGTTATTACTAATACTAAATCACATACACAAAAGGTAGTGTACCTGTCGTGTGGTAATATAGTTTTGGTAAGAACCGAGTATAAATCCATGGACACACCTAGCCTACTCAACAAAATTGATGTTTGACTATCAGATTTGGTTTTTCTTAAAGAAAATGATATTTTGTATAGAAAGATTTTTGGGATTTAAAAATAAACAATATAAGAAAGAAAGTAAACTAAGATTTGAAGCGTTTGGATTTAAAACCAGGGAATAAAAGTTATCATCCTAATCAGATTCCACTTATGTAACCGTGATGAATTGGTGGTGTGATTTAAAGATATGGATTAATGTAATTATGTTAATGTGTATAAAGATGAGCTGGTGCGATTTCTCGTCTATCCTGCTGCCGTAGTGACTTGATCCTGTTAGGCTGAGTTTTACTGCTCAGATCAAAGCCCTAGTAATGTAGGTAAATCTTTTGTGACCTATTTGACATTCGATTTCTAAAAACATAACTTAATGTCAAAAAGAGAGTTGATCAGGTTCCTTCCTAACATACCATTAATTTTAGAAAACCGTAACAATTACTGAAGTTTCCGAACAAATAAAAGGGAACCCGCAAAGGATCAGAAAGTTAAAGTGATATTATTCTAATAACCATTTCTAGTTCATTAGCCATGGATGTATAATGAAGACCGGTTTCGCGAATAAAAGTTAATCATACGGTTTTTGAACTTTGTATGACGATCACAATCACAAACCATAAATTTATAACTTCCCTTTCAAATGTAGATGCTACCTATTAATAGTTTTCCCAAGACCACCATAACATTAACATAATATTTATCACACTATTAGTTCATCACAAATTACATAAATTTCATCCGATTAGGATGATAAAAAGAGTTTAGCTCATAATGAGCTTGAACATAACAACATATAACAAAGAAGATAGATATGTAATCATTGGTGAAATGGAACAATCAAACCGATAATCCACAATGGATGGCGTTTAGACGATTCCGAGCTTCTTCCAAATGTTGTATGCACCTCCCGAGCCTCCAAATGATCTTGAAGTCCTGATTCCTGAGAGAGTTCTGCAGAGTAACTCTCCCACCAAAGCTTGCCAAAAATGGTGTACTTAGGCTTCTATTTATAGGCTTTTCAGAGTGTTTAAGCACGGCCCTGTGCCTAAAAGGCACGACCCCGTGCTAGTACAATGCTTACTAAAGTCGGTCGGCTCGTACATGCAGGTAGTGTCAGGCACGGCCCCGTTCTAAATGGGGCACAGCCCCGTGTTGGAGGTGGGGCATGGCCTCGTGCCTATAAGGCACGGCCCCGTGTCTACTTTTAGGGAACAATACTTTTTGTCTTGTCAGATGTCCAAATACGAGGGTGTGTTAACTTAGCATGGGGGTGTGTTTCTATCAAAGCATGGGGGCATGCTTAAAGAGGCACGGCCCCATGCTTGGACTTCAAAGCTCGGATTACTTCAATTTCTTGCTAAATATGCTTCTTTTGTCCAACTTGCCCTTTTAAACACCTGAAAACACAATTTAAGACTTTTAAGTACATTTTCATCATTTTAAGGAAGATATTAAGGAATAATTGATGTGCTTTTGATAGATTTTTATGTATAATTTGGAGCACATCAAACATCCCCACACTTGAACTTTGCTTGTCCTCAAGCAAAAATCACTTGAAATGACAAATCCACCAAAAACCAAATAAAACAAATTATAATCAGGTCTTTCGAGGAATACGCAAGTAAACATTATTTTCATCCAAATATAAATATTCTAAGCATATATAAAGTGATATCCTAACAAGCAATAGGTTAGTAAGGATTATAATCATGCAAAAATCCACACTTCTCACAAGGTGCACTCACACTCGGCTCAATATATAGAGTCATAATCAAGATTAAGTATGACTAATACACTCAATTGCCTAGTATGAATACGTGTGAAATCATATGCTTGTTAAGGGATCAAATCTCCACCTACTTAGATATTTACCTGCATAAATCATTAGGTCTTTGATGGGTTGTAATTTGGCTCGGGCTCGGGTATGGAATATTTGGAAAAAGTGGTTAATTGCTAAAGACAACGGTCTTGGCTTATTTTTCTAACATAAACTACAAGGAAATCAATAAAGGCTCCCTATACAATACTTCAAGCTAGAAGGGATATGCTAGCTTGAGGACTCGTTTAAGGTCAGATTGTCAAGACCATATTTTGCTTTCAAGAATCGTACTTCATCTTTTACTCGAAGATACACAAAATTCCTTTCTCAAGGATCGTTCGGCTTGAAGCCTAATAGCACCCAATCGGATTAGTTCTATGTATTCGTATTGCTTTCAAGAATCGTACTTCATCTTTCGCCATTTCTTTATTGCATCAAACGTGATATTGAAAATTTGTTCGCAGATTTCCGGGGGAAGTCCCGGTTTGCGTGATGAAGGCAACAAAGCAAATGAAATCAAAATAATGCATTCCAGTTCTTTAAGGTCTGCCGGTAAAAGACTAATTTTTTTATAAGCCAAAAACGTGTCTTTAACGAAAACGGGTTTTGTAGAATGCTATTGGTTAAGTGACTTGGTGTCTCGGGTGATTGAAAGATAAAAAAACGTTTAAGCTCAACGAGGCTCACTATGGTTTACGTTCGGGTAAGGAAAATTAAAGACAATGGTTGGGGCTCAAATGGTTAAGGTTTCCTAGTGCCTAACTCATTTTTATGAAACAAATACTAATTAAGGTTTTGAAATGCATACCCAAAGCAAGTTCTAATTACACGTATTATATGGCACCCTCAGTTAAATCAAGAATGAAAGTAGAATTGCAATTTTGCAAAAGCTTTTTAAGGCTCAAAAATAAACTCGCATATGGATGGAATTGGGTACAACTGCTTTATTTTAAATGATTAAATATTTTACTAGATTAGATTATTGCTTTTAAGGATATCACAAAAAACATTTTCAATTTTACTTGGATGCCATGAGTTTACTTCTTTATTTCCCGAAAACGTATATTTATAATTTGGTTTATCAAAAATTTTATTTTTGGTTTCTTGTCACAAAAATTACATGGTAAGTGATCTTTTCTTAAAAGTTTTAAATTTGGACCTTTTTAGCAAAGTGAAATGCATTACTCCCATCCCCACACTTAAAATTCACATTGTCCTCAATGTGATTAATATAATCAAGATCGAAAAAGGGTGATGAAATAACTCCCCTAAAAATGATGAAATTTTCAGTTGTGTTTGGTTGGCCTCGTGTTGTTAGAATCCTCGGTATCACCTGAAATGTCACCAATTTATTAAAAGCATTAAAGTCCTAAACACACAAAATAAAACAAAATGACATAAATTAAAGATGGATTGGCACAAAACAACTGTGTCGGGTCCCCAAAAATGATACGGTTCTCAAGGGCTTTGTGGGGGAATATCCCCCACTCATTGTACATTCGGTTCTTGATGTATGTGAAATCGTTACTGAGGTCATTGACTCGGGAGTGCAGACTTTCGACTCGGTTGAAGGCTTGTCGGGCATATTCAAATGATCGCCTTGCATGGTCGCTAGTTGTTTGTATTGATTCGTAAAGGTCTAACATGGTTGGGAATTCCCTTGTACGTGAACTTGAAGATCCAACTCCGGCTCCTTCCGGCTGTATTGGCATGTCGAGATCCATAATTATTTCTTTGGGGTCCACTGGATCCCAGATTTGTCCATTCTTATCCATGAATCTTGGCTGCCCATTTGGTAGGCTTGTCACCATGTACATACTTGTGCAAATGCTCAAGTCTAACAGTCCCGGCATCACTCTTTCAATTCCCTCAGTGTTATAACCATAGTTTTCGTATAAGTTCAAAATTCAGCTTCCTCCAAACATAGGTGTTAGAGCACCTGCAATCGCATTCCTGGCAAAAAGATTACAAAACAAATACCCAATATTACATGGCAACTGATTAACCATACAATATAAAATTAACATGTCCCTCAAGTTAACAACTCTCTCGCTTTGACCACGAGCTATTATGGAATGACTAAGTAACCAATGAATGTATCGCAGCAGCGGGTCTCGTATCTGACTGCTTTTTGTTTTACTCAAGTTGAAACCTCCGGTTCCAATCTGCTCCTAAAATGCTTTCCTCATTGCACCACTTTCCACGTCTTTACTTTCCTCGTCCGGGAAGGTATGGTATGCCGGCATTCCAGATACTACTTCCTCCTCCATTTCTTGTTCCATGTAGATCCCGAGATAGACACCGAACAAGGCAATGGATGTTTTGTGCCAATGCCCAGCAAGTCTGAATGAAACTACATTATTATCTCAAGGATCAGAGTCTTTCATGCTAAATTTGAAAGATGCTAAAAATTCAAGAGTTAGTTCATAAACAGAAGGTCTATTTTGTGAGAATAAACGCTTCCATTGGACACTCAATAATGTGTTGTATCTTTCTAGTTGTCCGACTGCCGCTAATGTTTCTTCTTCTGCTTGTAAATGGGGTCTTTCGACCCTTTGTAGCAGCCTTTGAAGTCTTCATGGCACCATCTCTCGCGGCTTGCTTCAAAATGTAAGTAGGGATGATTCATGATCCTGAAATTTCAAAAATATGTTAATCTATACAAAACAGATTTCTTGAGTAGTTTCATGTTGTTAGTGAAAATCATGTGTTTTTCAAGACATAACATCATAATGGTTCACTCATGATCAAAAATGGTTTAAAATTTTATCATCCAATGAAAATTTTGAACATGGGGGTGCGTTTTGTGAAACGTGGGGGTGTGGTAAACATGGTAAGGCATGAAATCTTGACTCGAGCACATGTGGTTATGTTTTGTGAAACGTGGGGGTGCGTTATGTTTGTAAATCATTGATTAGCATGGATTTAACGTTTTCTTGCTTAAAAAACAAAGATTGTACATTTATCATTTTAATTATTTGTTAATAGTTCAAGATACCCAAAAATATATTTTATGTTTAATACCACTTGGGAACTCTTGAACATGATTAACAAATATTTTACCACGAATTATGAAGATAGTCTTGATAATGATAAAAGAAAATAAACTAATTAGCTAGCTAACGAAACATACTAATTAACACTAATCTACTTACAAGAATAAACATGAACAAGTAGGTTGAAAGTATTCATCATTCCATTAAACGTTTAAGAACAAGTCTTTACATATAATTGCTAGGATTTCGGTTGTTTAGAGACCTAATCACCTAACTACATGTAAATGACTTTCATAATCAAAGGAATTAGTACACTAACCTTTTGTTCAAACACTCTTGAAAGAACTCTTGGAAAGATGAAAGAAAAATGGAAAAACAAGATGAAAATGAGACTGGATACGACTTTGCAGGCAATTGAGGTCGGTATATATCATGCAAATTGAAGAGGAACAAGACAAAAGGCTAAATATGTCAGCTTGTGTCATTTTTTGTTGAACACGGGGGCGTGCCTACTTGAGCACGGGGCCGTGTTCAAGTATTGTTAGGTGGTTTCAGTCTTTTGTTGTCCGTTTTCATTTTCGTGTTGGGGTTTGTATGACCATTTACAATTTGTTTAACCATTTAAACATATGAAACGCAGCAGCAGATATACAACTTTAAACATGTTATACTTTCTGAAAATACTATTATCATGTGAAATCAACAAACCCATAAACAAAAAGGATCTTTATTTGTGAAGAACTAGCATACAAAACAAGCAAGAACACCGAAACATAACATAATCATACCATAATAAAAACCTTTGAATGCTGTGATAATCGACATAAGCAGTCAGAAAAGAGTCAAAAGAAAGGCCAAGACTTCAGGGTAGAAGTCCTCAAGTGTCCATACCCACAAGCCTCTAAGCAAAACATCATGATGCTAGGATTTGGAGCACCAAATTGCTAAAAGGGTGCTAAAAACACTTTTCGCGAGCTCCAAAGGTGATGAGGCCCTTTTCAACAGAGATCCCCATCAAGATTGGAGAGCTCTTTCTCCTTTTGGTTCTTGCATATGTGTGTGAGAAGAAAGATGAAGTGTGTGTGTGTTTTGCCAAAGACCTCAAAGAAAACCCAAGGGAAGTGGCACACCCAATAGGGCGGCCAAAAACCCTTTTAGGGGGTCTCCTTCCCTCTCTTTTTTTTTATTTTTCAAAAGGTCCTTATACCATTAATCTTGGGTTCAACTAAAGATTAATAAGATATATACCATAAGTTAACCTTTAAGTATATAATGTAACACCTTCATTGATTGATGTTATTTAACTAAATTAAACAACATTACTAAATTAATACCATGAACAAAATATCCATATAAGTGGTCAATTCATATGCACTTATTTGAAAACCCATTGTCTAAGTTGGTGTTTTATTTAATGCATGATAATACATCATTAAATATATTTGGTGTGTGCTAAGCTTGTTATTGGAGTATGACCGACTTGGATCCTGTTGGACCAAAAGAACCAATGAGCCAAGATCAGAAAACCTCTAAGTCCCACAGGTATCACAACAACTGCTGAAAGCCTCATCAGTAGTTTGACAAGTGCTGAAGACTTCAACAGCTGAAGATCAAGTGCTGAAGACCTTAACAGCTGAAGAACCAAAGTGCTGAAGTACAACAGCTGAAGAACACAAGTGCTGAAGCTGAAAGACCAAAGTACTGAAGTACAACAGCTGAAGAGTTCACAAGTGCTGAAGATCAACAACTGATGTACAAAGTCTGAAGACAAAGACTGAAGACATCAGCTGATGATATCTACTGAAGTCATCAGCTGATGAAAACCTGAAGGTCAAAGTCTGAAGATCAAGTACTGAAGCCTCAGTAGTTTGTCACAACTGCTGAAGAGTACTTCTTCAGTAGTTGTGATATCAGTAGTTTTATATTTTGTTTCAGTAGTAGTTTTGTAAAACGACTGAAGAGCTTGTTCTTCAGTCGTTGTAGTTTCAGTAGTTTTATTTTTGTACTTAACATGCTGATATGTTCTCAGTAGTTGTGAACATTTCAGTAGTTTGTTAAGAATTAGTTATTTTTGTATTGGATCTGCCAGTTGTCACTTTCCGTGATAACAGCAGTGATTGTTGCACTCTATATAAGGAGTGACAACCTATTGTAATCTATGAGGAATGAGTAATTGAATGGAATGAATGATTGATTGATTAGAAATATTCTACATCTATAAACATTCCTAGAAATCAGAAATACATATTCTCTCCCTATAACCGTATGCGATCTTAATGCTTACAAGTATCGATTGCTTGCTACAATTTGTCTAATTCTTGTTTGTATTCCGCTGCTTTGTATTCTGATACATCAAACTTGTGATCACTGATCCTGTCAAATGGTATCAGAGCAGGTTAATCATTGATCGATCTAATAATTGATCATTGAAACTGCTATTCAAGATCTAAGTTTGATTGAATTAGCTTTTGTTTTTGCAAGAAACGGTTATAGAGATTGAATTTTCTGTATTTCTGCTCATTCATCCTGAGATCTTTTCTTGGTTCTCATTGAGTTGTTGTGGTTGTCTAAAACTTTTTAAACTTGAACTAAACTGTTTTTGAACTGAAAATGACCACTCCTTCCAATGATCCTCACAATACTGGTTCCTCAACCAAGCCACCTATGCTGGTTAGGAATGAGTATAACATATGGCAAAGACGTATGCTCCATCACCTGTCTGTTAACAGCGCAGGGTGTTGGACATCAGTGGTACATGGTCCACACAAGCCTATGGTGAATAACCCGGAAACCAATCAAATGGTTCCGAAGAGGAGGGAGCAATACTCAGATGAGGATAAGAAGTTGCTTGAGATTGATGCAAAAGCCCATGGAATTCTGGCCATGGCATTGCCCAATGAAATCTATTCTGGGCTAATGCATCATGAAACTGCCCATGACCTCTGGATTGCTTTGAAAGAACAATTTGGAGGAACAGATGAGGTCTTGGCAAATAATAGAGAAATTCTTGCCCAACAATATGAGACATTCTCTCATAGAAAGGGTGAGACACTGACTCAACAATATGAGCGGTTTCTTGTTTGATCTCTGAACTAAAAATGGTCAAACTTGAATACACCAATATTCAGATGAATAACAGATTTCTCAGATCACTGCCTGAGAGATGGGACACATATACTATTGTCCTACGCTCCAGTGCAAGTTTGGACAAACTATCTCTCACCCAACTCCATGGGAAATTGCTCATTTGAGAGAGAGATAGAACAGAAGAGAAAGCTGTCTTCATCTGGAAAGCTCACTGAAGACTTTATACAAGGCAACACTGCCTTGGTGGGTCATGAGTCAGAATATGCTTCATCTGAATGCCAGTATGATGAGCATATTAATTTCTCTTCAAGCACTTCTGATTCTGCATTTGTAAGTGTTGATGGTCAGTTTACTGGGTGTAATAATGACAATCTATGTTTCATTATGGATGATCTCAAGGGGATTGCTGATGATGACTTAGAAGAGATGGATATTTTGAGCCAAATGGCCTTGATAAATATCAGATCTCAGAAGTTCTACAAAAGAACTGGAAGAAAATTCCCAGGACTCTCTGGCAAAACCAAAGTTGGTTTTGACAAGAGCAAGTTGAGGTGTCACAAATGCCAAGGCTTGGACACTTTGCAAGAGAGTGTAGATCAACTGGATCTAACTCTACTGCACCCTTTGTGACTTTTCCTGGCAATAGTCAACAACACAGAGGGCAACTGTCCGTCCTCTAGTCATCATCCTCAACAACAATCTCCGGCATATTTTGTTCCTCAGGGTCAAATGCCATATCAGTACCCTTGTTATTACATGCCACAGTCAAATCAAGTTCAAGTTCCTATGACACCACAACCTCATGCTACCAGAACCTCAGCCTTCCCTATCTCATCAACAACCTCAATCTCAACAACACAGCTTCTTCACCCCAGGAGTTGTTGACTGGAGCAGTTTACCAGATGACTTGTCTGGTCATGATCAACTGTTCTCAGGTGCTGGTCAACATGGTGGTGACAGTCCCTTTGGGAATCTAGCTCTTATGGCTTTGGAGTCTGCTGATACTTCATTTTCCAATGCCTCTACACCTCAGGTATCACAGGTATCCTCTGAGGCAAAAGCCAAATTATGTTCTGAACCATGCATAGCAGCATTTGCTTCCATTAGAGAAGCAAATGTAGCTTTAATTAATAAGAACATTGAGCTAGAACAAATAATTTCCAAAAACAAAGCTGAGTTTGAGTTTGTGCTCAAAGATAAAAATGATGAGGTTAAACTGAATTGCCAAATAATGATGATAAGGCTAGAGAAGATGTACTTCTAGAGAAGTACAAAGATCTCAAAGAAACCCTTGCAGTTACCCAGGTCGAGTGTGATAGATGGGTACAATCATGCAAAGGTTTTGAAATGCTTCTTAGTAAGCAATCTGCTTCAAATGTGAAGTTTGGAATTGGTTACAATCACACTGCTCCACCTACAGATTTTACCCCAAGAGCAGAGGTAGAATCTGATGGTGAGAGTGATAACCAATCCATCAATCATGTGATCTACCTTCTGATACAGCACAATCAGAAGTAGCAGTCAGCATCAAGCCCTCTTTGAACCTATCAGCTGATGTTGATGGTCAAATGCTGACATTCACATGATCAATAGTTGATCAACTCAGGAGTTAATCCTGAAGGTCCTGAAAGGACTGGAGAGCAGGATTTAACACCTGAAGTTCAAACTTCAACTGCTGTCAGTACTGAAGAGAAGAAAACTGGCAGTAGAAAGAGTTTGAAGACTACTAAAGAGGAGGTCAAGAAAGCAACCAATGCTTCCAAAGCATTGAAGAACAAGTCTTCTGTTGCTTCACCATCTTTAGTTGATGATCAACCTAAGATGAAGAAGAAACCATGTGAAGTATGTGGTTTGTTCAATCATCTTACAGATGATTGTTGGTACAAAAGAGGTTCCAAACTCAAACAAAAGAAGAAATTAATGAGAAAATGGTAAAAATGAAAACTGAGTTTGAGACCACATTTGTATCAGCAACATCAAATCCTGTAACCCTTAAGTCCTTAAAGAAATCCAAAAAGGAAGGGTTAAACAGGTGACAGCTGAGGGTGCTCAAAGAAGAAGGTGCAACATAGGACCTTATCTAACTCCACTAGCAATGTGTCTGATGAGCTGAAAGCTTTATCACAAAATCAGACACAGCTGGTGATGATGGTACAACATCTGTTGGGTAGAGTTAACCAACTAGATTCTCCTATGTTGAAACCACAGAAAAGGAGGTCTAAGCCAAAGGACTCCTCTTCTACACCATCTTCTTCTTCTCAGGCTGTTGTTACAAATAAACATGTTAGTTTACCATCTATTGATGAGACCAGGCCCAAAACCAAAAAGGTTTGGGTCTCTAAAACTAACTGATTGTTTATTATTGCAGGGTTCTTCAACATGCCAAAGTAGCATCTGGTATGTAGACAGTGGGGGATCTATGCACATGACTGGGAACATCTCTCTTCTTCATGACTACTCTCAAGGAAAGAAGGGATTTGTCTCTTTTGGCAATGATGCTAGGGGTTACATCATCGGTAAGGGCTTTGTCTCCAATGAGAGAAATCAAATTTGATGATGTTAATCATGTGGAAAATCTCAAGTACAACCTCTTGAGTGTCAGTCAAATGTGTGATAAAGGCCATGTTGCCCTTTTCACAAGTCAAAACTGTAGGATTCTGTCATCCAAAGTTTTGCACTTGATTGACAAGGTGTTGGATGATCACACTCTCCTGAAAGCCAACAGGACAGGAAGAGTGTATGCCTTAGATCTCTCTAAGAAGATAGATCTCAAAGGCAATCCTTGCCTATTTTCCAAAGCCTCTTCTCAAGAATCTAAACTGTGGCACAGGAGGCTTGGTCATGTTAATCTCAAAAACATGAATCAGCTTAGCCACAATAGTTTAGTCAGAGGCTTACCAATAAAGGAGTTCCACTGTGATGAAACTGCACTGCTTGTTTAAAAGGAAAACACAAAGGTCTCATTCCTCCTATTGAAGTGTCCAAGTCCACTGCCTGCTTGCAATTACTGCATATGGATCTATTTGGTCCTGTGAGAGTAATGAGCATGGCAAAGAAGAAATACTGTCTGGTAATTGTGGATGATTACTCCAGATTTGTATGGACTTTCTTTCTACATTCAAAGGATGAGGCTGCTCAGAAGATTATCCACTTTGTGCTGTACATTGAGAAGCAGTATTCCCTTCCAGTCAAGTGTATTAGGAGTGATAATGGAACTGAGTTCAGAAATCATACACTTGATGACTTCTATCTTTCAAAGGGAATCAAAAGGCAGTTCAGCATTCCAAGGACTCCAGAACAAAATGGAGTAGTGGAGAGAAAGAACAGGACCCTCATTGAAGCTGCAAGGTCCATGCTGGCTGACTCAGGTTTGCCATTGACCTTTTGGGCCGAAGCTGTCAACACAGCTTGTTATGTGCAAAATAGAGTTTTAGTAAATCAGAGGTTGATGAAGACTCCATATGAAGTTCTCCATCATTTGGCTCCTCTGATTTCATTTTTCAAAGCATTTGGGTGTCCCTGTTTTATTCTCAACACAAAGGATCAACTCCACAAATTTGATCCTAAGGTGGATGCAGGATACTTTGTTGGTTATTCATCTACTTGCAAGGCATACAGAGTCTTCAACTGCAGAACAAAGATGGTTGAAGAAACTCTACATGTTAAGTTTAATGAATCTCCAAAGGACAAGATTCCACAAAGTCCTGTGGAGTTATTTGATTTGGACATACTGCAATATGTTCCTTATCAAACTCCTGCTGTTGCTCCTGTCAACAGTTCACCACCTGGTGGTACTGCTGATGATGATGATGATTGCAGTACTCACCTCTTCAGGTTTAGTGATCAGCTGCCTGACTCAGCTAGACCTGATGTTCCTGTAAGCCAGTAGCACCATCCACAACAAATGCTGATGAGATTTCTTCGAATTCAACTTCCTTTGAATTACCATCCACTGATTGGTTTCAAGGAAATGATTCACCATCACCATCTGTTGCTGCTGAACCGGCTACAAACACTTGCACAGATCTCATTGTGTATCAAGATCTGAAGAATCACCCTATGTCTCAAATCATTGGTGATATCACTGCTGGAGTATCAACAAGAAGTCAATTGTCAAATTTCTGCTTCTATGCTCTCTTCATCAGTCAGCAAGAGCCAAAGAATTATCACATTGCTTTAAAGGACAATGGATGGGTTGATGCCATGCAGCTTGAGCTTCTTCAGTTCAAGAAACAGCAAGTGTGGGAACTGGTTCCTCTACCTCCAGGTAAGTGTGCAATAGGCACTAAATGGGTGTTTAGGAACAAAACTGATGAAAATGGGCTTATTGTTAAGAACAAGGCCAGACTGGTTGTTCAGGGGTTTGCACAAGAAGAAGGTATTGATTATGATGAAACCTTTGCCCCTGTAGCCAGACTGGAAGCAATTCGATTGTTTTTAGCTTATGCTGCTTATCAAAACCTTAAAGTCTTTCAAATGGATGTCAAAAGTGCATTTTTGTATGGAAAAGTTAAAGAAGAGGTTTATGTATGTCAACCTCCAGGCTTTGAGGACAATAAACATCCTAATTGGGTGTATAAGCTTGATAAAGCTCTTTATGGGTTAAAACAAGCTCCCAGAGCCTGGTATGAGACATTATCAAACTTTCTTCTGGAAAACAATTTCACTAGAGGCTCCATAGACAAGACTTTATTATTAAGAAAGCTGGGCAGCATAATCTACTTGTTCAAATTTATGTAGATGATATCATTTTTGCATCCTCTGATCCAAAGTTGTGTGATGCCTTTACAAAGTTGATGCAACAGAAGTTTGAAATGAGTGCCATGGGAGAGAATTACAGTTCTTTCTGGGGTTGCAAATCAAACAAAAGGCTGATGGAATTTTATTCATCAGTCCAAATATACAAAAGATCTTTTGCAAAAGTTTGATTTACAAAACTGTAAGCCCTGTTCTACTCCCATGAGCAGCACCACACAACTGGACTCAGATCAGAAAGGTAAAGTGGTTGATGAAACACTTTACAGATGTATGATTGGGTCCTTGATGTATTTAACAGCTTCTAGACCAGATATTATGTTTGCTACATGTGTTTGTGCTAGATTTCAGGCTGCACCTAAAGAGTCTCATCTGATTGCAGTCAAGAGGATCTTTAGATATCTGCAAGGCACTCCATCTCTAGGTTTATGGTATTCTACCGGACATTCTGGTAAATTAGTTGCTTTTTCTGACAGTGACTATGCAGGGTGTAAGTTGACCAGGAAATCAACTTCTGGTGGATGTCAATTCCTAGGCAACTGCTTGATTTCTTGGCAGAGCAAGAAACAGACCTCAGTTGCTACATCCACTGCTGAAGCAGAGTACATTGCTGCTGCAAGCTGTACATCTCAGGTACTCTGGCTTCAAAACCAACTTTTGGATTATGGCATTACAGAGACTAAGACTCCATTGTTAATGGATAGTGCTTCAGCTCTTTGCATTGTCAAAAATCCAGTCCAGCACTCTAGGACCAAACATATAGAGATCAGACATCATTTTATAAGGGATTGTTTTGAAAAAGGTCTGATTGATCCTAAGTTTGTGCCTAGTGCTGATGAGCTTGCAGACATTTTTACTAAGCCTTTGGATAGTTCAACTTTCCAAAACCTGGTGTTAAGGCTTGGTATGCTGCAGCTAGAATAAGTGACAACTACTGATGATCTTAGTAATTCATACTGATGATCATGAGTACCTATGTCACATATAAGTACTGATGAGCTCTTTTACCTCAGTAGTTTTTATAACTACTGAAGGCTAAATGTCTCACAAGTACTGAAGTACTTCATCTGTTCTAAACTACTGATGTAGTTACAACTACTGATGCAGTTAAACTACTGCAATCAGTAAAAACAGATAAGTACTGATGTCCTATGAAACAACTGAAATCAGCCAAAAAGACTGATGAATGTGTTGAGGACAGTTTGAAACAGCTGAAAAGCTAAGAATTGACGAAAACAGCTGAAGAGAACTTTCTCTTCAGTCGTTTGTACAACTGCTGTTTCATTTTAAACAACTGAAGCAAAAACACGTCTTCAGTAGTTTTATAACTACTGATGACTAATACCAAGTCTTCAGTTGTTTACAACAGCTGATGACAAAACCACTGTCTTCAGTAGTTTCATAACTACTGATGACAAACACCAGTCCTCAGTTGTTTCAATCATCTGAAGTCAAAACCACGGTCTTCAGTAGTTTTCTAAACTACTGATGCCTAACATCGACTTCAGCTGTTCAACGTCTGAAAGGATAATACCATGTCAACGGTCGTTTAAAACTACTGATGACTAACACCACATCCTTCAGTCGTTTCCTACCCGTACCCTATAAATACCCTAACCTGAGCTCTCCATGCTTCATCTTCTTCAAACCTAACGTTCCTCTCCAAAACTTCCCTCTTCTCCATGGCGTCTATGCAAATTAAACCGCGACACAACTGTGTTGCCTAC
The DNA here is from genome assembly GCA_025506515.1 of Flaveria trinervia. Lineage (NCBI taxonomy): Eukaryota > Viridiplantae > Streptophyta > Magnoliopsida > Asterales > Asteraceae > Flaveria > Flaveria trinervia. Next base: position 96,431 of record JACCIX010001088.1, read on the forward strand.
CTCACAAAATCGCCGATCTGGACTAAGTTCGATACTGCTATCGATCTTATGGTTCAGTCCCAATACAACAAGGCATTCCTTCTGAACCCGTCTTACATGCCGAATCCTTGAACCAATTTGGATGAACGTTACTGTTACCACTGAGGAGAGCAACACACCATCCCTCCGGTCAGTCGTCAAAAACAAAGAAGTAGTCATTACTCCTGCAACAATCCGTAAAATTCTTCAACTGAGTGATGCTACTTCTCCTGCTGGATATCCGAAGGGCACCATAGATCTATCATTTGCTCAGCATGGATATCAAGGCGATCTCAGTGCCACCACCATCATGAAGAAACACTTTAATGACGCTGAGCGCCTGATTTTCACATGGTAATGTATGTTTGGCCCCTAAGACGTCGTCTTGGGATCAAATGTCCACCAAATGGCAGCAGGTAATGTATTCTATCCTTGAGCAACAACCACTAAACTTTTCAGAATTAATATTTTCAGAGCTCAAAGATATGGCTCAAAAACTAACTGCCAACCGTTGGATACTCTATCCACGGTTCATAATGGCCATTATTACAGACCAGCTTAATGCTGAGGGACTTGTTGGCTTGGGAGTCCCTGCTACGGCTGTTCTGCCGGAAGTATACTCCCGGCACAACTCTGACCGGACACTAAAAATGGCTGCCAAGCTGCGAAAACCCACGCAGCTGGAACCCACAGCCACCACCTCCAAATCCAAAGTCCCCACCAAACCCACCAAAAGAAACCCAAAATGGCTACTCAGGGAATTGAGTCCCCTGAGGATGCCCCTGCAACACAACGCACGAGGATATCCACTAGTCCAAACCCCCTAGTGGATACAATGACTCCTCCAGCCACAGCCGCTCAGGCTTCCTCTCAACAGGAGCCTGCAGCAACCCAAGGGGCACCTACTTATCTGGGATCTTACTCACTTGAGGAGATTGCCATTGAAGAGCACCATCCACCCCAGGTGCACACTGCTTCTATCCCCACCCCAAAACCGCCCCTCACAGCCCAACTTTAATAGTTGCACAAGTGCTGACTCAATTGCACTCCTCACCCCCTCCCCAGAAACCACTTACTACTGGGAATACCTCTACAATTGAGGGGGAGGAACACAGTGCACTGAGAACCCACAGCACAGGGGTTTCCCAATTCTATCTCCTGGTGTAGACAAGGAGCTTAGAATATCTAGTGAGGCTGCCACCTCCTCTGACTCAGCACATGACCAGAGTGAGGCTGGTAACATTGCTAAGACCTCCCTAGAGGCAACAGCTGATGATGGACATTGTCCTGAGGCTGGAAGTCCCCAGTACCAAGCACAGGGGCACATGCACCAACTGGTCTACACCCAGTGCATGTAAATCCTGCTCTAAGCAGGAGGTCAGGTGATTCAGCTTCGGCTGATGATGACCTGGGCTTCTTCTATGATGTCTTGCCAGAACACAATCCTTGAAGAGAAAGTCAGTAGGCTGCAAAACCTACTTGACCAACTTCTCAAGGAGAAAGACCATCTGCCTCTATCCACCCACAGATGGCACCTTCCCTTGAAGGTTTCCCAAACACAGAGCCACTCCAAAACAACCACCTGCCTCTGCTTCAGGCCCTACTTCTCAGGAACAGAACCCTCCTGAGCAAATAGGTGCTGTACTCCAAAATTCCCTCCCTCTCATCACACCATAATCACTGATATAGTGATCAAAGCCCTTGATGAGAGGCTTTCCTCAACATTACAGCCCTTGGTTGATGCTGCTGTCCAAAGACTCTTTCTGCGGTACAAACCCCTTCCTCCAATGCAACAAAAAGGGGGAGAGTACTGCAGTGAAAGAAAGGAAGAGGAAAAGATCCGAGGAAAAGGAAGAGAAGCAAGCCCAAGAGGAGGAAAAAGAAAAGCAACCTCTGCTCACTTACAAGCGAAAGAGAAGTGCTGATGATCACACTGCTGAAGACAATCCTTGGAGGAGCTGGTCAAAGAAGCTGACACCACACACAGCCGCTCCATGGATAAAATAATTGAACAACTCTTAGGCAGGGGTTTGACACAGCCACACTGGATAGTGAGATCAGAAGGTTAGAAGTACAAGAGATACAAACCCGATGGGCAGGGTATGATGCTCTGAGAAAGAGAGGTTGGAATAATGATCCGCTTTATTGCAAAATACTTAGGAAGATCATTAATGGAGATCCGCGCATGGACCAGGGACAGCATTCTGGCTATAGCCACCAGAATCTGTCTGTCTGAGCAATTCAACAAAGGGATTATTGTGGAAGCCCTTGATGAGGCTGGGGCTGGTAAAAGGTTAGAGATGGCTAAACTCACAAAGGCGAAACTAACTACAAGGATGCTAGATCAACCTTCCCTTCCACCCACTCAAACAGATCCTATCCCTCAAATCTCCCAACCAACTCTAAGCCAAAATCCAAACATCCTCATTCTTCAAAACCAATTCCTTCACCAACCCAACCATCATCCAGTGATGCCCAGAAGGAGGAGAAGGGTGCTGAGGATGGAAGAAGAAGAAGAAGAAGAGGATGAAGATGATAGTCTGCCACTCTCTGCTGTTCTGAAGCTACCAAAACCCCGAAGTCAACCCATGATCACACCTGACTCTCAAAGGGAAATGGTCAGAGTCAAGATAGAAGAAGAAGAACAGCAGAGAAACAGCACGATGAGCAACTGTTGAAGATGGTTGACAAGGAATTTCCTCAGTCATCATCTATTCAAGCCATGAAAGGGCATGCTCAAAGGCTGTACACTCTCAGGCACACCTTTCAGTATCAGAAGGAGAGAGTGAGAGTATGGCCAGACCCCAGGGTGAGTTCTAGAATCCATAAAAGAACTATCCCACACAGATACAACGGCCAGTACGAAAAACAATAGAGTCTACCATCATGTTGGCCGTTGTAGTCTCACCTTGGGAAATCATTGATGAATTCAAGAAAGCTCACCAAGCAAAGAAGACCCTCAAGCCTTACTAGAAAACAAGATGATTAAGAAGGGGTTGTTATATAAAAGCTTGAAGACATCCAGAAGAATGAGCTCCAGTTACTCCTTGAAGGCAACCATCCTGATGAATTTGTATATAGGGAGGTAACTACGGTGGAGCTGAAAATGGCAGGACCATGAAGTACTTATCAGAGTACTATGGTCCAGAGTTCTTCTTCGAAGGAGGAGCAGAAGAACTCTCTCAGGAGGAACAAGTTGTTCTCCTTGAGGCCTATGTTCGTGAGTCATACAGACTCATTATGGGGAAGTAAATCTCATGAATGGGATAACAACTCTGTGTCCAGTTCCCCAAAACAGAGTTCCCATTCATACTCTGCCAAACAAATATTTGAGATTTCTTCCCAGGCCGGAGCTTACATGGGTCATCTTCTCTACTGATCAAGAAGGAAAAAGACCAACATTTTGCCATCAATAAGTGGGAGAATAAATAAGTTAGAGGTTTTGGCTGCATTGGTTCAGGGGGAGTTTGTTGGACCAAAAGAACCAATGAGCCAAGATCAGAAAACCTCTAAGTCCCACGGTATCACAACAACTGCTGAAAGCCTCATCAGTAGTTTGACAAGTGCTGAAGACTTCAACAGCTGAAGATCAAGTGCTGAAGACTTAACAGCTGAAGAACCAAGTGCTGAAGTACAACAGCTGAAGAACACAAGTGCTGAAGCTGAAAGACCAAAGTACTGAAGTACAACAGCTGAAGAGTTCACAAGTGCTGAAGATCAACAACTGATGTACAAAGTCTGAAGACAAAGACTGAAGACATCAGCTGATGATATCTACTGAAGTCATCAGCTGATGAAACACCTGAAGGTCAAAGTCTGAAGATCAAGTACTGAAGCCTCAGTAGTTTGTCACAACTGCTGAAGAGTACTTCTTCAGTAGTTGTGATATCAGTAGTTTTATATTTTTATGTTTCAGTAGTTTTGTAAAACGACTGAAGAGCTTGTTCTTCAGTCGTTGTAGTTTCAGTAGTTTTATATTTTTGTACTTAACATGCTGATATGTTCTCAGTAGTTGTGAACATTTCAGTAGTTTGTTAAGAATTAGTTATTTTTGTATTGGATCTGCCAGTTGTCACTTTCCGTGATAACAGCAGTGATTGTTGCACTCTATATAAGGAGTGACAACCTATTGTAATCTATGATGAATGAGTAATGAATGGAATGAAGATTGATTGGCTTAGAAATATTCTACATCTATAAACATTCCTAGAAATCAGAAATACATATTCTCTCCCTATAACCGTATGCGATCTTAATGCTTACAAGTATCGATTGCTTGCTACAATTTGTCTAATTCTTGTTTGTATTCCGTGCTTGTATTATTGATACATCAAACTTGTGATCATGATCCTGTCAGATCATAAGTACTAACAACACAATGTTCTGTGTGTCTGGTATAAAGATCCAACAATCTCCCACTTGCACAGATATGTAGAATATGATGCAAGCGTAAATACCGCCTAACAACGGTTTACTACCCTTAATCGCGGACTTAAAGCCATTCAATAACATCATCCCTTCAAGTTCCAAAATGAGGATTTAGGTGAATCGACATCTATCCTTTTGTTACAGATGTCATATTAAATCCAAGGACATAGAAGATCATTCCTTGTAATTAATTAATCAGGCCTTAGAATCTTTCTCTCAACGAATAAGAGGAACAAATCCATCTTGACTGCATATGTTCTCACAATCACCTTGTGTCATACCTGAACATAGCTTATGTATTGTCCATTATTTCAGAACAGTGAAGAACTAACTCAAGGTATAACATTTGGTGAATATCAAAACCCAATATGCATCAGGTCTGAGGATACGAAATGAATTCGCCTTTACTGAAAATTACTTATGATCAATCAAAGAGATTCTATGTAGTAAAATTTGAGACGTGGGTCAGTCCAAATTTGCATCCCACAAATATCTATGAACCTTGGTAGCAACCAATTGCTCTATATCATACCTTATGAATCTTACCAATCCATGTTCATAATAGTCTTACATTCATATTTGTTCCCAAATATGACCGACTACGGACATTTAGAATAAAACATATTCAGGATATAAAATGCTAAAAGGGACTATAACTCATATATATAAAAGAGATAAATATTACAATTGTTCCATATTTATATGCTAAATAGATCAATTCTAATCACCAGAAAATCAAAGTCCTAAGGCACAAGTATGACCCTCATACTTTGCCCTCAACAAGGAGCTTCGTGAGTGGATCAGCAATGTTTTG